>JAJNNQ010000100.1:3637500-3864406 GCA_027886175.1 Phylloscopus collybita
TGGCTGGGAGGTGGAGCAGGACCAACCAGAGCTCGGTGGGAGCTGTCCCATGGTGACACCCAGGAGTCACTCACAGCCACCCACCCACTCCCACCTAAATAAATGTTCTTGGAGAGGCTCTGCCTGTGGAGCCAGCCCACAAACATCTGTGCCACGTTCCCCCCTCCAAAGGATCGTGGTGGTGTGGGTCAGATTGAGAGAGCTGATGGACCCCTGAGCTAGAAGGGGATGAGGGAACTCTCACTGGGAATCCGTACTAGGAAATAGGAAGAAACACAGCCCCAGTTGTTGGAGATAGTCTTCATGTCAACTTGTGGATTTTTAAATCATGAGAGATAAACCATAAGAGATCCATCAGCTTTTTCTGGCTGCTTCTGGCTATGCTGTTATGAATATAATGGCTTTGGAGAATGCATAATATTTCCTGACCTTCCCAGTCAGGCTCCAACCCTGAAACTCATGGGTCAGAGCAACACAGACCACTCTGTAAGACCTTTGTCCTGACTGGCCAAAGATTTCCCCCAGTGTTTTGGCTCAGCCTCAAACATTCATTCTGGATCCTGGTATTTTCTTTTAACATCAACTTTTGTCAATAA
This sequence comes from Phylloscopus collybita, assembly GCA_027886175.1. NCBI lineage: Eukaryota > Metazoa > Chordata > Aves > Passeriformes > Phylloscopidae > Phylloscopus > Phylloscopus collybita. Next base: position 3,638,097 of record JAJNNQ010000100.1, read on the forward strand.
TAGACCTCAGAACATAATCAGGGGCATTCTGTTGTAAGAAAAGCAAATCAGCCAAGAGGAAATCCTTGGCTAATGGTCCTTTAAACCCCCCCTGTTGCCTATATACTGACTTAGAAATAAAACATTTGCATGATGGAAATAGAAAGGATTTGTTTACTTGCCTTTGCTGTTTGGCTTCCATATATTGGCTGGGTTGTGGAGAATTATTATTCAGTCCCCCCCCCACCAAGTATTTCACTCTCACAGACCCAAGGGCCTTAGGATTTCAGCAGCCAGTTCTCACAGGCTCGTTTCAGCCTTTAAATCTCTCTGCTAAGTCAATGTCCATAATCCAGTGACAGATTGGGCTCTTCCTGTGGAGACAGAAGAAATAATCAAGTGCAGGGCAGAAAATCCCAGACTCCCATCTGACTTTACTGCCAGGGAAAGCAGACGGTTCCTTAAATTACAGAGAACATGTCAACAAACAGCAGTAATGCAGTGAACTATGGCCCAGAATGGCCTGGTCCCTGTGCCAACGCGGGGCTTGGCTTGCCCAGCTCAGCTCTTTCAGCTTTGTGGTCAGAGAGTGAGGAAATCAAAGCTGGCACGAGTCCTGCAGAAAGGTTTCTGAGGTAGCAGAGATGTGCTCCACCTCTGTTTCCTCTCTCGCTGTGTGTTTCTGTGGTGGTTCAGCGGGATCAGTCGTGGGAGGAAGACTTTTTCCCTTCTTGTTTTTCAGAGGCTGATTCTTTTTAAATCAGCCTGGTTACAGCTCCCTGAGCTGTGGCACACTGCTGGATTATCCCTTTTTCTGACCCAGAGAAGGGCCCTGACAGGCCTTTTAAAGACTTTTATTCCATTTTCAGCCTCAAGTGAAGGGTGAGACAGTACAGATGTTACAATTCACACCATCACAATCAGAAGCCAAACTGTTACTATAATTACAATACATTATAAGTGTTTCTTGGCCTATCAGCTTTTGCCACACAATGCTGCTAATGCTTGTAAGCCAATAATCTAAAAACACCCCACGTGGATCCTACTACAATGCACCTTTCATAGTTCTATTTCTCTAAAATACCTGGTCTATTTGCAAAGCCATCATTTGGAACGTGTTCTTAGTTCAGTTTCTCTCTCAATGATGTCTGTCCTACTCCATGGCCTTCCCAAGCCAGCACACCTTGTCTCAGAGTTTGCACACAGATGCACGAGGCTGTGTGAGCCTTCTGTCAGGCTTTGAGAATTCCCCACAAACCCATTTCCCACAGCACAGCCAGGCCAGCAGCTCTGTGCTAGGAAGGGCTGCAGTGCCTTGACACCCAGCTCTTCCTCCCCTCCATGGAGATGGCACTCTGCCCCCTGCCACGAGCTTTTCATTCCAGGGAAACCCACACCCTGTGGTGTTTGCACCCTCCAGATGTCACCTTGCAGAAATCCTTCCTGTGTCAGTCAGCACAGGATCCCCACAGCCTGGGGAAGGGGATTGAGCACAGGAGCCAGGGGCCAGCCCCAGAGAAGCTGCCTCTCCTCCCAGCCGTGCACCCACAGCAGGGAATTGATCTCAGCTGATCTGAACTGAACATTTCAACCCAAGGCTGAAGTTTCGTGCTTGCTGAAAGAGGTAACAAAGCTCCCGAGAGCTTAATGAGGTTGAACTGCTCCCAGCCCCCTGTTTTCTTGGGAAAAACAAGAGGAGTTTTCTTTCCCAGGGAAACAAGAGGAGTTTCCCCCAGACAGAACGCTCAGCCCTTAGAGCCAACAAACTGGACTTAGCCAGGGAATTTCCTTCTCTTCCAGGAGGGCAGGAACAGAGGAGCAGATCCCTCTGCTGTCCCCACTCCCAAACAAACTGGCATTTGTCACCTTGTCCACTTCAAATCACTTCCCTAAGTGACAGATCATCTATCCAGTGCGTTTGGATGGAAGGAAAGAAATAAAAAACCCCAAAAACACAACAAACCTTCAGTGCAAAAATACAGGTGTGATCATCATACCTGGAGAGAAATCAGAGGCTCCACCCACCCTTCAGGGACTGAGGGAGGTCAGTGCCTGTGCAGCACATCCTTGGCACCTGACAGACCTGAGAGCTCCCTAAAGAAATGGACTGAAAAGTAATTTTCTTCTGACCTCCCCTGACTTGGTGTTAACATTCACCTTCCTCCCCATGCCCTGCCTGCATTTTGACCTCTGTTTGGTGATGTTGCCTTGTTGTACCTGCGTGGCTGTAGGTTTTTGCAGCCCTACGTGGACATTAGATCTCCCCTTTGTTTCTATACCTGTTATTTAAGAATTTAAAAATAATTTTAATTGGTTTATTTGGCATAATGGCACAGAACTACCTTTTCAGCTAAGAAATAACCAATATTTTAACAGATTTTGTCGCCTTTGTCTTGTTTTTCGTTCCCTGATCAGCACAAATTTACTCAGTGATTTAGGAAAAAAAAGTTGCAGAGAGGTTTCTGCATCCCTCAGACATTCCAATCTTCTTTTTCCTTTCCCCTTCATTTTCCCCTGCCCCATGTGATTTGTTTCTCCTCCCCCTCTTCTCATTTTAGTTGCCCAACTTTATTTTATCACCAGCTCTCCAATTTGCCCAATTTTATTCTCTTTCCTTTGCTTTTCCGTGGTCTTTATCTCCCTTGTCTTGAGCTGCAGGTGCCCTGCAATACCCCCAGCTGCTTTTGCCTTTTTCCAATCCTTGCAGCTGCAGCCAGGAAAAAGAAGCAGAAGGGGTGGGAACCCTGCAGTCCTGTGCTGGGACACACAAGAGAAGCCAGGAGTTAGAGGTGGACAACCTGTGGGGATCCTCAAGAAACAAACACACTGTGAATGGAATTTGGAAAAAAAACTGCTAAAAATTACAACCAGTGCAACTGAAGGGGCTGAGGGTGAACATTCCCATTTTATTTTCATGCCTCCTGGGCTCTTCCCTCCTTTGAGATCTTTCAAAAGGAGTTAAATCCCGTGATCCTCAGACCAGCATCATTCCCCGTGGCTGGTATGAAGCATCCTGCTCTCACACCTCCTGAAGGTACACCAGGCCCTCTCTATTTATTCCAAACTCACACACCAGATGGACACACAGCTCTCCAAAGAGCTTCACTCCAACACTCACCCTCTAGGCTGGTTTTTCTTTCTTTTTGGTTTTTTTTTTTTTTCTTTTGAGGCAACCCCAGTAATGAAAATAAATGCCTGGGGCCTGACAGAAAGCAGGCGTTTGATTACATTACCAGTCAGTTTTTCCAGCCAAAAGTGATAACAAATTAAATAGCCATCTGAGTAATAAACCCAGGAATGCTGGCACTAATTGCCATCTGTGTGTTGCTCACTGAGGAGTCAGTCTCCAAAGGAACCTGGATGCAGCAAAGCGTGTGACTGAGGGAGGGGCTGGCTCCAAACCTGTGGAGCAGCAGCAAAGCCCAAAAAAACCCCCATAAAATAAGCACTAGAGCTTTGTATTTAACTACTTTGCTACAATAAAGGCAGAAAATCCACTTCAAAATTTAAAATTTCTATGAACATTTAATATATTTGTGAACAAACGCATCCTTAGATAAAGCAAGGGATGAGTCACTTCACTTTTCTCCGTTAGGAATAAGGTCCTACAGTAGATACAGACAGCCTGTCTTACTTCACAACACCTAATATTTAAACCTGAAGCCATCAAATGATGGTAAATCAGAGAAAAGATAAAAATTGCACATACCTTTCTGACATGATGAATTTAACTGCCTCCACAAGCAACGCCTCCCCTAAAAGGTGAATTTGTGTCCCTGAGGTTCACAAGCTCCTGTGTAAAAGTTTGCTATGCACTGCAAACTGGGTGAAGAAATACCAGTCCTGACACATCAAATCTCACTTTTTGAGGTCTCACAGCTCGCTGTCCAGGAGTTCAAGGTCTTTGCACGAGAGGTAGATATGTGTGAAAATATTTCACCTGAAAAAACATTGCTGCTAAATAAAGGAAAAAGGCAGAACTTGCCAGGCCCACAGGTGCAAAGCACCTGCCCAGGCTGTGAGCAGCATTCTCCTTGTAGAGAACATTTGCTTTTAGTTTTCACAGCAGCAATACACAATTTAAGCCAAGTAGCCACTATTTTCAATTCCATTCCCCTCTCTTTGATGCTTTCCTCTCTTCTTTTAAATTGCAGGCCCAGCAAGTTGGTGATTTCAAGAGTTTTAACCCATAGGACATAAAAAATAATAATAATAAAAAACAAAGTCAACATTAAGGCTTCGTCACTGCCATGAAAATATTAAGAATGTAATCTAAACAGACCTTTCAGAGCAAAGCAGGAGGTACAAGTGGGAGAACTTGTTCATTTTTTTTTTTATAAACAAAATTTGCAAAGATTAATTTGTGACTTAGCTGCAGGTGTTGGCAATACTCTTGTTAAGCACCTGCTCCATCCATAGGAAATCCTGTTGGCGTCTTTGACTTAAATTTAAGTACGTGAAAAACCGTGTTCCTAAACAAGAGCTGCTGGGAGGAAACTTCACAGCAGGGCTGAATTTTAAATTAAGTGATCCTCTCCATCAAATATTCCCCGCTCTGACACAAACACCGTGTCAGAAAGACACTGACACAAATTCTGTGTCAGGAGGAAAAGCAACTCCAGAAGATTTCGATTGTTTCTGGCACCGGAGAGAGAATTGCAAAAATCTTCTGATAGTTTCAGGAATGAAAGCATGTTCTTTATCTTTCAGAGCGTTCATTTTATTTTTAAAAGGAAGGGGGTTTTTTTTAGGGCAAATGCCTTGGGAGAGCACAAATGTGAGGTGGCAGAGCCCTGGCAGGGAGAAGCTGCAATCCCCGGGAAGCCGCGGTGGGACCGAGCTGATTCCTCACAGCCCGGCTGGCACCACGCTGTGGTTGTTGAGGCTGCAGTTCCTGCAGAGTTATTAATCATGCCCTGCTCTCCCCACTCATCCTTCTGACTCTGCACTTGCATCAAAAGCACCTTGTCCAAGGGCTCTCTCCCTGCTGGGCCTCCAGGTGAAGCATCAGCTCGATGGCTCTTGTGCTCTGTAGCCAGTCCTCAGCAGCTGCCTGCTCCTGCTCTCCTCGCCAGGGAACAGCTCCTCCTCTTCACTGGGAGTGGGTATTTCCACATTTTCCAACAACCATGTCTGTTCCAGCCAAGGGACAACTGATCCCAGGGCTGGTGATGCCTCAAGTTTTATCTTCCATGTATTTCAGGTTCTGTGCTGCCCAGGGGTGCAGCTCTCAGCCTCACATTCAGGGTCACTCAGCTCTGCACAGAGCAGGGACACAAAACAAATCCTGCTCCTGCTGCACACCAAGGACAACTTTCAGCCCAACAGCACAAACAAGGGTGGCTGGAGGGAGGAACAAGAAGGATGGGACCTCACAGCCTGGAGCTGGAATTGGACAATTAAACCCCAATGTGCAAATGGACCAAAACTGATCAAAGTGTGAGACCTCATGACCATTTTTCCATTTTGTGACCATTTTGGGTCCACCTTGGGTGTAGCCCTGGCCAGGTTCTTGTCCTGCCCAAGGTGTACCCTAAAGGCCTTTTAATAAACATCTACTTTATTCTCTGGCTCTGCCCAGTCTCTGTTCCACGTCAGCCTTCCCCAGGCATCACTGGCAGCTGAATTACCCCATCACACAACACAGCAAATGTTCCTTTGATTCCTGGTGTGGGCCAAAGTGCCCTTGGCTCACTGATAAACCCACATGGAGTCCAGGACTGTCTTAGGCACCTTTGGGATTCCCCTGTACCAATTAACACTATAATGCTAAAATATAATCACAGTACTTCCATTCTGAGGGCTTGGGCAATGTGCCCCACTTGTCTGTACATAACTGAGTTCATGCAGTTTGATTTTGCCACCTTTCTGCACTCCTGACTGCCTTCTTCTGCTTCCCTGTGTGATTTATGGTGTCATTAAGAAAACAAACTAGTAAAACCTACTAATGATGTCATCCCCTCTGGCTTTATTACATTTTCCTGGGTAGATTTAGATGAAATATCAAGAAAAAAAATCTCCCTGTGAGGGTGGGCAGGCCCTGGCACAGGGTGCCCAGAGAAGCTACCCTTGGATCCCTGGAAATGTCCAAGGCCAGGATGGATGGGGTTTGGAGAACCCTGGGATAGTGGAAGGTGTCCCTGCCCATTGCATGGGGTGGGACTGGATGAGCTTTAAAATTCTCTTCCAACCCAAACTGTTCCAAGATTCCACAAATGTCGGTCCTGAAATTTCTCATAATCCCATGGAGAAGGCACTCAACCCAATTTAATATTTTTTTCTGTGCTGCTGTATTTTATTTTTTTTTTAATAGATGGCCATCAGTTCCAGATGTCTCTGAAAATGAGAGGATCTGAGTAATTCAGCACTCCCAAGTATCAGCCCTGTGCAGGCAGAACAGATGGCCATTCCCACAGCCTTGCACGTTCTCCTGACGTGTGAGATGGAAACTGCAGGGCAGGAAAAATAAGGTATTGGACTTTTTTTTTATTAACTTTATGGGGTGAGTGACATTTTGCTGGAAGCCAGGCTATTTCTGCTTGCCATGTGTGCTGCTGCTCCTACCTAAATTGGAGATGAAGTTGTGGAAAGATGTGGAAACTGTCAGGATGCAGCAGACAGCAGGAGGATGAAAGCCCCTGGTCTAGACAGATGATGATAGAGTCACATATTTTTAATTTAGTATTGAAGGACACTTCTATCAGCACCAGCTATCAGTGGGCACATTCTGCTCCTTGACAAAACAACCAATTATGACAGCAATTCTGGACAAAAGAAGTGGGATTATACAAGTAGAAAGGAATGATAGTAAATATCTAAAAAGATATTATGGACTTCTTGCTTCTAAATGTGTAGATGAAAAGTTGAAGTTAGATTTACACATAAAGCAAAAAAAATATCTAGATAGGCAATCAGTTGTCAAGGGTCTAGTGCCTTGGTTCCTCCCACTAAATACAGCCACATTTTCTTCTAATTTTGATATTGAAATAGATCATTATTTGAATTATTCTATTGAAGTAAAAAATAACAGGAAAATAAATTCAGCCCTGCCTTAGCTTTGTGATTCAGCACATTTGACCCATAGCAGGTTTTTCACAAAACCTTTCAACATCTCTGCAGAAAGAAAACCTAAAATCGTGGCTGCACTGGTTTATTCCATGATTAAGGAAAAATGTCTCTTGTTTCCAGCAGAGTTCTCCATTCTCTGATATATTACTCGAAGCACATACATTTGGATAATTTACATATTCTAAACATTCCTCTCTGGCAGGTTAGCCCAATTTCCTTTAATAACCTACCAGAGCTAAAACGTGCTAATTCACCTTGGTGCTGAGTGCTGCCTACACGAGTTATCTGCACCAACTCTGGGTCCTGACATCTGAAGCCTCCTCCTGTTTTTAACTCATTCACTCCAAAAACGGGACACTTTAAATGGAAAGCTTTGGAAGTTAAGTTCCTGTGCTGAAATTCCTGCCAAGAGGACCCTAAATCTTGCTGCAGGGCTCACAGTGAGGTGGTGCTGACACGTGAATGAGTGAATGGTGCTTGATGTTGTCTGCCATCCATAATATTGGCATCAAGGTGCAGGGCCATGTCTTTGAGGCTGGGAGAGTGAGAACCCAGCACCCCTGAGAGTGCTTCCAGATACAGCCACATACATGCACATTCTCAGCTAATTTGATAAAGATCATTTTTCAATCCCAGCGTTCTCCTGCCAGCCGTTCCGTGTTTGGGAATCACTGCCTCCACTGCCAACCACAGTGTGCCAGGTAGCTCCTGCCCTGCAGGCTCAGCAGGATTCGGGGCTGCCTGAACTGTTGCAGGTTCCTGGAGGGAGTGATCCTTCCCTCAGCTGACACCAGCATTTCCATCAGCCCTGACAGAGCAGGATAAGGCTCTGGTTTTTTGGCCCCAATCTGCAAGGGGCCTGCACAACCCTGTGGGTTCCCATCTTTGCCATCTGAATGACTTTGGTACCTGTATGATGCTGTTAAAGATCACAATGACCCAGACTCCAAATCAGAAGGCTGACAATGACTCAGTTTGTTTCTGGGAATTTCTTCCCTTTTATGCCGTTCTACAGAGAACTCAATTGGTGAAAGAAAGACAAACCTCTTCAATCACATTGGTCAAACCAGAGGGACATCAAGAAGAAGTCCTTCCTAGGGAAAGGAATGTAAACAAGGGTCACAGTTAGGAAAATGTGTCTCTTGTTGACAGAAAACTCTCTGAGAAAGAGTTTCAGAAAAAACAAAACATCACAGGCACCAACCAGGGCTACACCTGTAGCCCAAGAGTGTAAAGAATGTTATAGAGAGTCTCCTGAAACATGCAGAGAGTGATAAATGTGGTGGGAGAGCTGGAAAACATCACTTAGAAGGCATTCTAGACACTAAAACAGTTATCAAGCTGTAACAACACGGTGTGACTTTCCCCAATGCTCTGCTCCTTGCAGCTCTCCATAGGCACTGCACAAGGGTAAGAGTGGCAGAAGGGAGTTTGAAAACTGAAAAAAAAAACAACCCTGAGAACTTGTGGTTATTTTCTTGCTAAAGAGAGTTCAGCACTGGCAGCAGAGGAATGGATCCATTTGTGGGCATGGGATGTTCTCAATTATCTCAATTACCCCTTGAGGCAGGGGAGGGGGGTCAGACAAGCACCTCTCAGGGATGGGATGGAAGTGGTTTAATCTTGCTTTGCAGGTGTGTGTGGCCTCTGGAAATTATTCCCATCCCTATTTTTTACTCTGCTCTGTGTGGAATGCAGCTGGGAGGATTTCTGCAGCCCCTCCAGGCACAAAAGTTCTGTGCCTGCTCAAAGGCAGCGGAGTTTCTCCCAAGGAGAGCCTCTCCCAGCCACAGGGCATAGATGGCTTGTGTCAGCTCCTCCCGTGTTCCTCAAGCAAGTAATTAATGTAAAGTCAAGCTTTAAGTACCTCCTCCCTCAGTTTCATAAAAATGTTGGTGACACAGAGGTCTGTGGGACAGTCTAACACCAAAACACTTTACAGTTAGGCTTTTCTCCTACTTACTCCAACCCACAAATAATTTTCAGTCCCAGCGCTGTTTATAAACCCCCACAGTCACGCTGTGCTCATGAAAACAACCACAACACATGCACATGTTTCCCAGCACATGCCTTTTGTTGCCAGTGTGCAGCTTATGATGGGGCTGCTTGCCAGGCTGCTGGCATTTCAAAATTCATCCCATTTCCCCTTCTTCTGTCCCTCTGAGGTGCTCACATCAGGCTGAAATTGAACTCCAGGTATTTTTTGTGTTGCTCCACTATGTCTTTTGTTTTCGAAGGACATCTAAAGAAGGAAGTGGAAAAAAGAAACTTTTTTTTTTTTTTCAATTTGGAGCACATCACTGGAGCAATGTACTCCTGATCTGTTTGGTTTTTTTTTTTGGGGGGGGGAGTTGTTTTGTTTTGTTTCTGTTTTTTTTTTCTTTTTTTTTCTTTTTTTTTCTTTTTTTTTCTATTTTACAATTTCATTACTTAACATGGATTCAGTATATGAATAGACACAACAAAATCCAGTGGGGGCTTTAGAACAGCGGGAAAATTCATCACTGAGCAAACTCACAGTGAGAGGGGGGAATGCTTTGGGTGGCCACCTGAAATCAGGTTTGTAGGTTTGTAACGCCCTCATGCAGATCACAACAGGTGCTGTAGATCCCTTGGCTTATAGAAGATTCTGTTCATATTTACACACACATTGAGGACTAGAGAAGGCAATAGAACAAGCTGAAGTTTCTCAGCTGATCTTTCAGAATTGACAGTCTTTAAGGACAGAGCAGTGTGGATGGATAAAATAGTCCTAAACCCGGGACACAACCCACTAGCCTGTACTTAACCTAAACCTAAACAGCCTAAACTCCAGTTTGCTGTAAGAACACCACATGTCTGAGAGGAAATTGTTGCTCAGTGCCCTCTGAGAAGCCTGTTGAGAGGCAAGAGGGTGGCATAACCAGGTATCAGATGCAATTACACTTCTCAGAGTAGCTGGAGTCACACAACTCCATTCAAAACCCACAGCAAGCCTTGCCTGAGGAGAAACTGAACTGCAAAGGAGTGCCCAGGCACATTTATCATCCCCTGGCACAGGAACAAATGCTCTGCCATTTAATTATGGCAGGGAGCTGTCAGGTGGACCTGTCAGACAAGGGAAAGGCAAGGATCAGTTTCCTTTGGCTCAGTGAGCACTCAGTTACAGTCTCAGGTGTGCAGGAAAGCCAGCTGGAGATCAGCCCCACACACAATTCAGGGCAGGAGTCAGAGGGAACCTGAGACACCTCCCTGCCCAGCAAACACCTGGAAATGGGCAGGTTTAGTCCTTACCTGCATTTCTTCTTCCCTGCTTCCATTGCTGAAGTGATCTCCTTTTCCCTTTTTCCTTTACAGATGTTTTCTAAGTGCACAATAATGGTTCCAAACATAAGCCCGTCCCCTGGTTTCAAACAAAAGAAATAAAATATGTTTCTGTTGCAGTACTGCTCAGTTCAGAGCACAGCCTGGGTTTCTTTATGCCACTTTTTGTAAAAGGGAGATGGCAGTGGCACCAGCTTGCTGAGCTTGTCAAAGAGATTATTTTGATTAATTTGCTTCTGCCTTGCTCACTGTTCTCTCGAGGGTTGGAGGAAATGGGCTCAGGTTGAGCCAGAGGAGATTTAGATTTGAAAATATTTGAAATATTGGAAAAAAAAAAGTCTTCCTATAAAGGGTTATCAAACACGGGAACAGGGATGCTCAGGGCAGTGGTGGAGTCACCATTCCTGGCAATGTTCAAAGAGCATGTGGATGTGACACCTGAGGATGAGGTGCTGGTGCTGGGTTGACAGCTTGATGTTTTGATGAATTTGGAGGTCTTTCCCAACCTCACCAATCCTGTGATTCTACAATTCTGCTGCTCCTGAGGCTGCCAGCAGCATTAGAAATCTCTCATTTCTATAAGGATTTATTTTACAAATCAGAAAAAAAGTGGACCAGGGAAGTTTCTTCTTCTCTGAAGCCTTGGAAAGCCCCACTTCAGAGGGTAGGAGCTTGACTGATGGCCGTACTTGGAATAACAGCCTGTCCCTCAAGTGTCTCATTTACTGCAGTCCTGCTTGGGTTGGGCAAAATCTTCAGATGAACAGAGGTTTTTTTAGTGGACTATGCAGCAATTAACTTTATTCTTGCTTTTCAGTGATAATATAGAGGTGACCTTTTAAAAAATGTTATTATTAAATAAAGGAGTTGCTGGATTCGTTATAAATTTAAAGCCTGTGAAATTTTTTTCCCTAAGTCTTAAAAAGAGACAGCTACAAAAGCTACATAATAAAAAAAAAAAAAGCACTGAGAATGTTTTAAAACTCCTCAAAAAGGTTTCTTGTTCTGGATCATGCAGGGTCCTGGAGGGGCTGGCTCACACCTCTGGTGACCACAGCGAGCTCAGAGGTCTCCAGAGAGGTCCCTGACAGGGATGGAGCAGGAGGAACACACCCAAAACCTTTCTTCAACCTGCTGAAGTGGCTGCTGCCAGCTGTGCTGGGAGTGGATGGTTTTCCAAACATTTAGAGCAAAAAACTCAAAGTGCAGAGTGGGGCTGAGCCCTGGCCAAAGGAAATCCATCCAAGCAGCACCACAAAGTCACCTCCTGCTTCTCAGCGAGCCCGAATGAAAGTTTCCCATTGGTTCTACTAGGTGCACACCTTAAAAAAATACAAATACACCTTCCCAAATGTGGCACAAACTTCGTCACATTATCCTAAAAACTCCTGCCACTTAAACAAACACCACCCAACAGCATAATCTCAAAAATGTGACTGTTTTGCTCAGCATGTCTGAGCTGCTGGGCCCAGGCTGGGGGCAGTCTGAGAGATGGGCAGAAGTACATGTTCCTTTTCTCTCTTTTCAGGCACAAATATAATCCTGAAGATAATAAAATATTCATGATACTAAATATTTAAATTCTTCTTTCCACCCTGCTGGCCTGGATACTTCTACATTGACACCAAAAAAAAAAATTGTTTTAACAAACTGGAAAGAGAAACACATTGAAACAGAAAAAAAAAAAAAAAATAAGATGTGTTTTCAGCAAACACAGGTGAGTGCTCAGGAAATTGCAGCTTTAGTCAAAGCATTACCACTGAAGCAGTGATGAATTTATTGCAAAGGAGTGACAAGAAGAAATCACAAGTAGCTCACAGGGTCTCAGGTGAGGGATCACCTGCTTAAGAAGGGAACTGCACCTCTCTCTCAGAAAAAAAAAGTGTTCTCAAATCTCTCTCAAATCTCTTTGGGCTGGCCTTGTACCAGAAAGCACTTTATGAATTGTGTTTTAAGAACCACTAGATTGAGTTTAAAATCAGCTCTTCTTTATAGATATTTATTCACTGAGACATCCAGACCTCCCCTCAGACTTGATTTTTACCAGTTGGCATTTATGTTTTCCAGGCAGAGCCAGAATTATCCACAAATCCGTGAAAAATCCATGAAAAAAAATGTTGATGTTGATATACTGAATATAGAAAACACATGAGCAAACATCTTCCAGATATGCTGTTCAACTGAAGTGATAAAATTTATCCAACTCTGCCAACATAAAGGCAGGAAAAAACCCAACAAATAACACGCCTGTAGAGCCTTGGCAATTTTACTTTTAAATGCAAACCCAAAGCATTCAGAACAAATGGAGCATTTCTTTCATTTCCAGCCACATGAGTGATTCTGAATTAATATATGGGGCACATTTGAGGGACTTTGCTCCAGCATTAGGCCTTTAAATACAAGGTTTTGTTCCTTATTTCTTTCTCCCATTCTCTTTTCCACAATCCTGGCCATGTGAGGGACTTTAACCCTTTAGCTTTTCAAGGTTTAATTCCCCTTGATACAGCTGCAACCACGGCACCAGGTCACCTTGTGCTGAAACCCCCAAAATTTGTGTGGCTGCTCATTGTGCTGTGGTCAGCAACAGGAATTCAGAGCTCAGAGGGAGGAATCAATCAAGAGTAAATTATTCTCCAGAATGGCTTGAAAATCCAGTCCTTGGAATCTGAACTCACCAGGAGCAGCTTACCCCAAGCTGTGAAATTCCTGAAGTAATTTCTTTTTTTTTTTTTTTTAAGCATTTTATAGGGAGGTGATCATTGGAAAGCCAAGGGGGTGAGAAGCTGAGTTACACAACTCTCCTTGCTCACGTTTCCCTGGGCAGAGCGCTTCAGATGAGCCCAATCTGCCAGTGTCACCCACACGGCAGAGCTCTGCATCTGCCTGCCCATGTGAGAGCCTAATCTGCCTGTTTCATAAGATAATTACTGCAGGAGGCACTGATGTTGGCCATAATCACCAAACACCTCTGCACCAGTCCGGCTCACACGTCAGTTTGCACGGAACTTGGAACTCTGCGCTGAGGAAAGGACAAAAAAATTAGGACTGAGCCTGAAATCTGCTGCCAGCCCAGCATCCAGAGCAGCCCTTTGGGTTCTCTGCATCAGACAAGCTGTGAATAATCCACCAGTGAAACAGCTGCCCCCTGATTTCTCTCATTAACAAAGGAGCATGAATCCTCTCAAAATTACTGTATTGGAACAGAAAATAATGTGTAGCATGCGACATCCCTTTAAAAGGAAATTCTGACTCTGAAATGGGATGCAGAAAGTGATTTCTGTAGTTTGCAGATCAATGTTAAAGGAAAAAAATTCCTCGTTCCTGTCCAGTGAGAGCCCTAAAATTTCTTAAAGGAACCAGAGCAGTGATTTTTTTCCCTCCTCATATATCTCAAAATCAGTCCTCATTCACCATTTGTGACACATCTATGTCCTGGGGTAGGTGTGCACAAGTGCATTTATTGACACGCACAAAGATGTCCAACACAAGCAATGAGAGCTAAGAAAACAAAGTTGTGCAGTGTTAAAGAGTAGAGGCAAAGAAAACTTCTTCTCAAACGTGCATGGAAGTGATCCACACACAAATGGCAGCCAGGAAATGTCCTTTATCACCCCCTGCATTTACACTGCACGAAAATAAAACGCTTCTGAAACGACATCAATACGAGTATCCGTCAAATTACTCTGTCCTAGGTTACAATGTAAAATTGTGCCCAAGGTATGTATTCTATCCCCATGAGCCATTGGAGCCAAGGTGGGGCAGTGTTTTCCTTATCTTCTGTTAATGAGCCCAACAATGCCTTCCCAGAGGAAGTTATCTCTGGTTAATGGGCCATCAAGGACCCACTGCATGACTCATAGGATGAAATCATCCCATTGTGAGATGCTCTGCCCAGGGGCAGGAGCCAAGCATTCCCACCTGGATATAATCCAGGGTTTGAGACCTCACAAGCAGCTTTTTATCCACTGGACTCCCAGAGGAAACAAGAGCTACCAGACGGAATCACTGCTTTGACAAGAACATCTCATCTGGTTCCACCGGATTCCTGGAGGAAGACTGGACCCTTCTCACCATCACTGGCCCCTTCTCTCTCAGGATCATCTCTACTCCAACAGAACCACATCTGCCAGGAGGACTCACTTTTGGACTGCTTCAAACACCCTGACCAACAGGGTGTCAGGTTGTATTGTTCCATTTATTTTATTTTACCTTTTTTTTCCCCCTCTCTTCTCCTATTAAATTGTATCTCTGACTGGGAGTCTCACTGGTTTTGCTTTCAAACCAGCACATCCTCTCTCAGCATAAAAATGATCTTTGCCACTGCAGGAAAAACGCTTTGATTTCTAACAAGACGTTTCTCTGGGTGTTTCCTTGGGCTCTGTTTTTTTTTGGCCATCGGGCCCCAGCGCTGCTCCCCTGCAAGGTGGAGGGGCTGTGATCCGACCCCTGCAGGAGCAGAGCCCCGGGCTCGCCTTTCAGCTTCGCTGGGGGTACAAAGCCAGGGATGGGAGGGGGAGGCAGGGAGGGATCAACCGGAGGAAAACAACGCCGGCCAGGTGACTCCAAACACGACACCACCGAGGAGGTGAGCTCCTTGATGACAGACCCCGAAGCTCCTCTCCTGCCACGGCTCTTTCCATGACTCAGCCTCTGGTTTTAATGATGCTCTCTCTCTCGCTGCTCGTGACCCAGGAGAAGACATTAATCAAAGCGCTGCTGCTTGATTAAAGCATTAATAATATATCTTACAGCAGCAGGGCTGTGCGTTAGAGGGAGGCCAAACCGTCTTTGGCAGGAGAGGTGTTTTCTTTCGTTAAATGTCAGAGGAGAAAAGTTCCAAAAACTGAGCAAAACCAAGATTTGTCAGCGAGTAAAATTATTCTGGTCATGATAATTCTGCTGGCTCCGAAGGAAAATGGGAAATGCACTAAATAGAAGGGATTGCAACAGGGATTTGAGGTGAACACACATTTCTGACCCCCCCCCTTTTTCTTTTTTGGTTTTCCAAAAAGAAGAGGGGTCCCTCCTGCCAGAGGAGGTGCCAGCTATGGGTGAGCCAAGTGGGGGTAACTGCTGTGGCTCAGTGCTGACTGCTTCTCTATCCCTTTGGAAACGTTCCCACTTGGTTCTTGTGGGATAACTCAGTGGATTAGGTCATTTTAGGAGCCTGACTTTCCTCCTCTGAAAGAGTAGGGTACCCAGAATTGCCCAGAATCAACATAACAGATAATTAAAAACAACTTTTCCTTAAAAAGAACAAAATTAGCAACAGTGGGGCGAGACTGAAAAAGGATGAAGCAATGAGGAATATTAAGACTGACAGCAGTGTTCTCTTCCATTCATAAATGTGATGATTTCATTTGTTTTGCAATAATGATATTTTGCACAAGCAAAAGGTTTAAAAAAAGAGCATTAAATCAAAATGTGTCAGTGCAATAAAAACATTTCCAAATCCCTAGCCTGATTGTCTACTCACTTCAATCTCTTTTTGCTGGTGTAGTCCCATGGAATATAACAGCTTTGCTTTTCAGGGGATAAAATCAGAGGCAGAAATGAAGTTAAAAATGGAAACAATTCCAAAAAGTCACAACTTACTTTCCTGTGCAGCGTGTAAGTGTCAGAAACTGCCAGAAATCATATTTTTTTGTCTAGGTAAAAAGACAAATGAATAGGCAAAAATTAAAGCATTAAATTGTTAATCAGTATTAAACAACACCATCTGAAATAGTCTCAGGTAGATATGACCAAGAAATTACCATCTAAAAATCAGAAATACCCAAACAACTCATAGAAGGCTGAGTAGCCTTTAATATGTGTCTTCATTTTACCTCCAGCATGGACCAGACATTCCAAACTCTGCAACTTCAAACACACAACTGGACTTACTCCTCATTGATAAAGTACATTGATAAAGCACTTCTGTTCCTTAAAAAAACCTAAATTCTAAATGCCAGGATATCAGAAATACAGGAAAAATAAACAGCACAGCATGGAGCTGCCTTAAGAAAATGGAACTATGGGAACAGTCTCGTGTATTTTCAAAGCAAATCTATCAAAAATTTAATTTGGATTTTTTTTTTCTCTTGTCTTTATCTGAAACAGATGTTACAAGGAATACTGATAAAATCACTTCGCTGTCAATTATGCATTGAACTGTGAGGCAGATAACAGAGGTGGTTATGGCTTCTGCATAAAAAACGATCAAACAATAATTAAAAAATGCTAATCATAAACCAACTGGAACCTTTTAGGGCTTTCTTACGACTTCAGCATCTTGAGTGGGTCAGTCATGAGGCTGTGTTTTTGAAGAATCCACACTGATACTACAAAGACAGCCCTTAGTAAAATCAAAGGGATGGATAAGATCTATTTTTGTCTTTCAGTCAGCCTAAACAATTAAATCATAACCAAATATAATGGGACAAAAGAATATTTGCTGCTATTGGGACTCATGGCCCTCACCCTAAGCAGGACAATCTGGAGCTCAGGACACGGGTGGGGCTGGGTGAGGTGCTCACAAACACTTTGCTGTGCCAGCATCACGAAAGGGCCAGCAGGAAATCAGCATTCTGCAGGCCCGGGATCAGCTGTGAAAAACTGATATTAAAAAAACCCTTGAATTTAATGGAAATAAAGGGAAATGGGAGTGCTTGTATCTCCAGATTGCATCTCCAACTAGAGGAGCTCGCCCCTCATAACAAATTCACTCCAGGCTCTATTGACGGGCACAGAAAATCAGAGCACTTATTGAGCAAACAGTAAGTGTTGCACCCAGCTCTTTATTACAGCTGTAAATGTAATGAAATTAAAATCTTTGTAAAACAAGGTATTTTGACTCTTTTATGAAGGTGTGTGGCTTCTGACTACAAATCAGCAGCCTGCTCTTACTCTGGAGGCATCCCAGGAGAGAGACACGGTGTGAATCTGCCAGAACAAAGCTTCAGGAAAGCAAGGAATTAGCAATGGAATTTATTATGGAAGGATGAAGTTCAAACTTATAACCATTAGCCAGCTAAGTCCATTGCAAATAGCTTCTGGAAGGAATTGCAATTCAAAGGACTCATTAGCTTAAGATGTGTTAATATCAGCCAAAGGGTTTTAGTGCCTGCAGTGAATTCAGAGCTGAAGATATGACTGATGCTGGCACTTCCTCTTGCAGGCCTTTCTGCACACGATCTGCAGCTCAGCACTGCTTCCCTGGGGCCTGGAACATCCCCCCTTGGTGCCCTGAAAACACTCAGGGGCCTTCCTTTCCTCCAGCCAGTGCTGACAGATCCTGCCTGCCTTGCTCGGGTCAACATCTTCTGCTCACACTTACGGGACACCACTCAGAGGACTGGAATGAACAGATTAACCCTGGGATGGAGGAAAATGGGATTTGGCCTTTCCATTGTATGCATCAGGCAAATGGCCAATTAGTGACAATTATGGGGATTCACTCCAGAGCCTCTCAGAGACCAGAGACCAAGTTTTGCCTTGAAGATGGGAAATATTTTCATAGGGCACAGAGCCTGCCTTAGTCTGCAGCATCTATTTCCAGGGTGAACTTTCCAAGACAGCAACCACCTCTTTGTCCTGTGTGTGCACCAAAGAAAAGGGTGTCCCAGTCTTACTCCTTGGGTTTTTAAGCTCTGCTGCAACACCACTAATGGCCAACTGAAGGGAAAAGAATCTTGTCTCAGACACCAGAGAGCCAGCATTGATCTCTGAAAAATATCAAAGTGAGAAAACGTTGGGTTTTGCTGGAAATCATCATCAAAAACATCTCAGAAAGTCCCCAGCAAGGCAGATGTGCTACAGAGGTGATTGTGTCCCAATGTCCTGAAACACTTCTTCCCCTGAGCTGTCACACCAGTTATGAGTTAATGTCACCTCACAGGAAAACAATGACACTTCTGTAACAGGATAACAATTAAGAACACTACCAGAATGTGAATCTGCTCCTTCCAAAGCCCTGCAGCCAGCAAAAAATACGTCAGGATCCGAAGCTTCACAAAGCCTTTCCTTAAAATTAAGATCTCATCCTAAACTCGAGAAAACATTATAGCACTTCTTATTTTTCTAATCAGCTTTAGTTCTTTCCTTCTTCTGCCATCAGTAATGAAGAACTTACAGTCCAAGCTATGCCCTCCTTGCCCTGGGGTCCCTCAGCTCTCGCTCGTCACTGAACTCTGCCTGAACTTTTTGATCAATTCTGTTGACAAGGCAGAAATAGATGATTTAGCTGCTTCTTCTTCTTTCCCGAAGCCAGAGGAGAGCAGCAGCCTCAGGACCAGCAGCAGTTCTGCCTCTGAGGCCAGGCAGGGAGGTGCTGAGTGAAGCAGCAAAGTGCATTTTCCTTAGTCATTGTTCAGAGTGGGCTGAGGGCCCAAGTGGAACCCTCTGCTACTCTTGTGTGTAGATCACATCACCTCAAGCACTCTCCCTGTTTTTACCTGCTGAGGCATTGCCAGGTGAGAGAAGGAAGCATCTGCACTGATTTTATGAGGTTTTGCAGTAAAACAGGAGAGTAAAACAAGCACTGGCAGCCTGTGCTGTCACCTAACAAAGAAACAGATGCACTTTATTGCTTGGTTCCATCACCACGCTCCAATACACTGAGAGGACTCCTAGGGGAGAAACAGGCTGGGGAAAAGTTCCCCTGAAAAGGACAATTGCTGCAGAAATAGTGCAAAACTGTTCCAGCAAACCCCAGCAGCAATCAGAGCGTGGAGGGTTACGGAGACTCATCCAGGGCATGGTTAGAAACCAGGGTTGTCTTGAAGGACTCCACCAAGAATGGAAGCAGGGAAAGCTCACTGCTGCTTCTGCTGCTTGTGTTACTTCAGGAGCTTAGGGCAAGTTGGGTGATTTCATTCTAATCAAAATCTTTTCCTATTTCTAATCCCTTCAGCAGATTAAATATTACTAGAAGGAAAATCGACACCCACACACAAAGCCTGGGCTGGCCCACTGAGTGCAGTTATTTATTGGAGGTCATTAGGGTTGAAAGACAGGCCCTTTTGGCCAGCTAAATACCCAGAAGGGAAGGACAAGCAACAGGAGAGATCTCTATCACCCTCTAAGTAGTTTCTTGCGCTCTGCTACCGAAATAAATAGCCTGCAATGAATAAAATTCAAATTAGTCTCTGTTCAGTGAGATGGAGCTGTGCCAAGTGCTGCCATTTACTGAAGTCCTTCCACATCACTGCTAAAAAGGAAAGTTCTAAACAGTGACATCTTGGAGACAGACTTTGTTCTGGGCACAGACTGTGAATAAAATGTATGCACTAATGTAAAATTCCCAGGGACCTGGAGTTTCTGCAGCCCATGCCTAAGCATTACTGAGGGTAAAAACAAATAGCATGAGGATTTCTGCCTGCTTCAAGGAGAGGGCTTCTTGGACACATTCATTGTGTTTTTTCCATGCGAAATGGTTAAAATGAAGTGTGAAAATTCTGGCTTGAGTGCATGAAGAAATACTGCAGACACAAGGAGCCCTTTTCTCCCTCGCTTGCTGCCACACGTTTCTGTGGAAGGCATTGCCTGGATGTTTCCCAGGCAAGCAATAAGAGACCGAGTGGTAATGAAGTTATTTCCCTCCCACGTCAGGAGTGTTTGGAGCCACGGTCATATCTCAGCATCTCCTGTACCTTTCATGTCTTGTTGTTTATCAAAGGAGCAATGAAAAAGAGCCTGGGAATGAGGTGCAGATGAATATGAATTATTGAAAGGGGCCAGGAAGAAAGCGCTGCAGAAGCAGGAGGATCTGTCATTTAAGCTCCAGGTAAGAGGTTCTAAAGCCCAAATGAGAGAAGTGAATGTGAAAATGCTCTGAGCGCTGTTTGTGCTGCTTAACAGAGAGCAGGAGGTGTTGCTTTTGCAGTTTGCAGCAGTGTGTCCTGCCCTCACTCAAGCCAAGAGGAAAAACGGCTGTCTGGGTTTTTGCTGTTCTCCTCTGCCTCTTCAAGAAGTTTTTCTAAAGTTCTATTTCAGCCTTCTGTGTTTACCTTTTGCAATGGAATCAGACACGATTTTACATCAACAAATTTCTTGTTGTTGTAACCATCTAACCATGTTTGCATTCTTCTCATAAGAAGGAGACTGTTCATGGACTGTTGGGTTGCCCAGTGTGGTTGGAGAGGAAGATTTTCTTCCTCCCATCCATGGTCACTGTTAGAACTCTATAAATCTTGAAGTCTGTAAACAAACTGCCTCTTTTCTGCCTTGGACATCCCAGTGTGTGAGTGTCTTTTCTTTGTGTCAAATTATGACAAAAAAACCATCCTCTCAACCCCATCCTCTCCTGCTCACGCTCATCCAAACCAGAACTGGATGAGGACAAAACTTTTGGGGAGAGGAGCAACTTCACTGGAAAAACTCCTTTTCCTTCAGGAGCCTAGGTGGCATTTTATTTAAGATATTTTCTGTTGTCCAGTCCAGGCATTCAGCGTGAATTTTGGGGTCTTCCCTGAATCATTCAGAGAGGGATTTCCTTTCACTTCATGCTAACAGCCACTGGACAGCTGTGGATGGATGGTGTCACCCAGAATCTTCCAACTTCTTTTACCTTTTCTTCATAAGACAAAACTTTCACGTCTTTAAATGACTTTGTCAAACCCATTCATTTCAAATTCTGCAGATCTCTTTCAAACAGTGAAATCCAAAGCCACCGGAGGTGAGAATTAAGCAGTACTCCCATTTCATCCATGATCCATAGCATCTTCCTTGCAAAAATCTCTACAAGCCTCTTTTGATCAGTTTGGTGGAGGAGCTGAACAAATGGAGTCATTTCACTTTTTGCTGTGTGCCAGCCTAACACGTTAAAAAACCAACCAGCATTTCTGCTTTCCAGACTCTTGCTTTTCATTGCATTCATCCCTCTTCCTACTTCATGCCTGGTTTGCTTTAGATTAATCCCCCAAAGTGGGCACACAGTAATTTCCTCAGGTTCAGCCGAGTTTACGAGTGCCTCCCATTTTCTCTAATCTCTCTAGCTCTGTCTCTGTCTCTCTATCTATCCTGCCAGACATTCCCCTTGATTTTATCATTAATTAATGCATCTTTGTAGCGCTTACAACAAAAGCTGGGTTATAAACATGACTCACAGATCCATTCCTTGCCCAGCCCCACCTGTGCTGACTCAGTATGATCACAATTTCTAGATGAGAGTGAATGAAATATCTGCTGATTATTTTTCCTCTCTGGCCTTTTAGCAGTTGCAGCTGATAAGCCCTCATGACTTTGTAGTGTAAGAGGAGGTGGGGAATACAGATGGAGAGGGAAGGATGATCACTTTACAGGAGTGCTGTATTCCTCTGGGGAATGGTTTTTCCCCAGAGACCCCCTGAAGCTGTGACCATGGAGTTTGACCCTTCCTTCCTTTCTTGACCCAATTGGCTGAGGTCCAGCTATCTTTTGCTGAGCAGGAGACAAGATAAGGTCCTGTTCTTCCTTGTTCATTCTCTTTCTCCCCTGGAACCCTTTGAAAATAAAAGCCTTGGACCAATCCCAGGGCTGAGAGCCTCTTTTGGAATCTTCTGTCCTGTCCCTGAGGTATTCCTCCAAAGCCTCTCAAGGAACTGAGCTAGCCAAGGAGCCCGGGGGGTGGTGGGGGATTATTTCACAGGAGGTGATGCCAGCTTTGGGCAGGGAAGCTCACAAGGAGCACTTAGACCTTCCTGAAATTCCTAATCCTTGTGCCAAGCCAGCTCTAGAGAGCCTTGGATCTGTCCAAAAGCTCCTCTGCATGAAGGGGTGATGAGGCAGCCAGAGATCAGGGAAAAATGGAATTACTGGCAGAGGGACAGGAACTTGAGCAACCCTTTGGGGTTTTGCAGCCTGGCAGCTCTGTGGGCTCTCTCCCCTGGCTGGGGAATAGGAACTTCCAGCAAACAGAGAAAGGCTTTGTGGGGAGGAACAAGGAAACCAAGGGCTCCAAATTCTCTTTGGAGACACAAAGCTGCAAAAGCACCAGGGATGTCAGATGGGCTGAAGGTCTGATGAAGGGGATGAGGGAAGGGCTTGCTTTTTCTCCTGGTGATGGGATTTTAAAAGATGTTCAGTGTCAGCCTAATAAATTCACCCCCAAAGCAGATGCAGGGGCTCACACGAGGAGGAAAAGCTCTCTCCTTCCCTCTCCAAGGGAAAAGTGCAGCACCCTTCAGGGGGCAGAGCAGGGGCACCTCCCACAGCTCTGCAGGGACTGCACTGCAAGCACGAGGCTCTCCTTCTGAGAGCTCCACACTGACACGATCAAACAATATCTTTACATTTTAGCCTCAACGAGGCTAACATTGCACGGATTAAAACAGATACAGATCCCAAGGAGGAGCCAGCCAAGTTATTAGGAAGAGCTCAAGGGTACTTTTTAACAACTGTGTGGTGCTAAATACACAACAATGAGTTTTATGCATATTGCTTTTAACACAAGGTCTCAAGGCTTGGGAAGAAACATAATTGGAATGACTTTTTATATTTTCCTTTTTTTTTTTTTTTTTTTTTCATTTAATGCATTATAAATGGAGAACTGGATTTGTATGGTAATTTCAACAGTATGGTATTAAGAAAAACAAGGGGAAGAAATCAATCTCACCAGTAAAAACTAAAAAAAAATTACTTTTCAGACCTTCCTTCATTAGTTTTAAATGATTTGAGAAATAAATTATAACAGGAGCGGGGGAAAAACTCAACAGCATTCAGTATTCAAACCCACCTCACCTGCTTAGCAATTCATGTTTTAATCTGGCAGTTTGTCACAGTAGCTAATGGAATTTTAACACTATTTCTCTTTCTGTTGGAAAACTGAAAACACTTCTGCGTTTTATTCTTGAGCTACATAACTTTAAATAAACAGTCTTTCTAGTAACTTACCCACCTGTTAAAAAGCTGTCTTCTCCAGCAGAATTAGTCGAAGATCAGCTTTTTAATACCTCCTGTCCTTCTCCCTGAATGGGAGACTGTTGTAGTATTTCAGTACTACAAACAGAGTTCTTACAAGACCACAATAATTGTATTTATTTGATTTATGACTGGGAAAGAGAGGCACAGAGATACTAAGTGATATGGCTGGGATGACAAAGAGGGAATTACTACAGTAATAACTGGACTGTGGCCACAATATTACCTTTTCCCTTTTAATATTGCACCAGCCAATGACAGATAATTCAGTGTGCACTGTAAGTCAGGTGTGTGTCTGTGTGTACAGGCAGAGCTCAAAAAATAACAGTCCTGGTAGGCAGACATACCCAGAGCAGGGTATTTGCAACATCTGGTTAAAATCTTCTTCAGATTTTCTTCCTAGAAAATTAACCTTCTGTTAATAACCATCTTCTGTCCATTTGCCTCTTCAAATCCTGATATGTTTGTAATTTTCTCTAACTCAGGGTGGCACAGGGACAATCTCTCTGTCACCTGGCCCTGTGCAGGCACCCTTCAGACAGCTTCTCTTTGCATCAAGCCTTTTTCTGTCTTCATCATGTCTGCTGTTTCTGGCTGTAGAAATGCACGAAAATGGTAAAACTCCCCAATTTTGGCACTCAAAGCAGTCAAGCATCAGGCTTTAGAGGGTCAGAGAAGAAGTTATTCTCTCTGTGGCTGCACCCTGTGCTCTACATTGGATATTTGTGGTATTTCAGTGATCCTGAGCTGCACCACTGAAATGATTCCCTTGGTATCAGTCATGAAAAGGGTGTGATTCAGAAACGCTCTGGCACTGAAATAAAAAAATGCTTGGTAAGAAAAGCATTCGTGCAGCTCCCAGTTTTTATCTCGCAGTTTGTGTTGTCGAGATGTTGTTCTCAGCTCTGAGAGAAACATCAAAATGCACAGCCCAAACGTGCCTGCAGAGATGGAGTGAAAATGGAGGGAAAACCTCATTTGTCAGCAGCAGCCTCCTGCCGATTATCACCTCTCTTCCAAACCCCTCGGTTGCTAAGCTCCCAGCCAGGTCACAAATGCTGACCAGATTTGTTTCCTGATGTGCATGTGCTCAGACAGGTGTGCCCTTTGGCTTGGTGTTGCTGTGGGACACAATGAACGAGGCAGGGAGTGATTTCAGAAGGACTGCGTGGACCCTTGCAAGGAAGGGACCCACAGTTTATTTCTCTACTACTTTTATGCTCTTTCAGATGTGCCCACCTTAGAGGTGGGACCTTTGGGAACCATTGGTCAGTTCCAGAGACCACCACACGAAGTCCCTCCTCTGGGAAGGAATGTGGAAACACAAGGTAGTTTACATTGTGTGACTTTGTGTACCAAGAACGTGCCTGGGAACAGAATTTCTCAAAACCAAAACATGGTAGGCACGAAGCGTGGCAACAGCTTGGACCTCCTGGTGCTCAGAGAGGGCAGAAAACCTTCCCCAAACACCCAGCTTGTGTGTGGTGCTCAGGGTGAGCCCGAAATCAGGAGAGGTTTGTTCTGCCCTCAGGACAGACCTGGGACTGCCTCCGGGCAAATCCTGGGCATCCCCTCCTGCTCCATCTCCTGCTGTCTGGAGAGGAAACAGCACTCAGCCCCAAGCCATGGCATTCAGCTTTCCCTCTGCCCATGCCACACCACATTTGAATTCCTGAAACCCTTTTAAACCTAAGTGATTCATCCCTTATGCAAAATTCATCAGGGTCCACATAGGAACGATTATCCCTTTGGGATTCCTTTCCTCAGCTGCTGTTTATTAACTGACATAATTTTCTAGAGAGCCCAGAGGAAAAAGAGCACAGGAAACTTCAGGAAACTTCAGCAAAGTCAGCACAGGTATGACGCTGTTAAAGACCACAACAACACAGACTTGGATTTTAGAAGGTTGACAATTGACTTTGTTTATTTTTGGTAATTTTTTCCCCTTTTGTACTACTCTACAGAGAACAACTTAATTGGTGAAAGAAAGACAAACTTCATCAATCACATTGGTTAAACCAGAAGGACATCAAAAAGAAGCCTCTCCTAAAAAAAATATAAACAAAGGTTACAGTTAAAAAACCGTATCTCTTGTTGACAAAAAACTCTCTAAAAAAAAAGTTTCAGGAAACCATAACATCTCAAACACAAACCAAAACTACACAAGTTCAGTCTTCGTGCCTGGAGAGGAGTGAAACAACACAGAAATGTGGGTGTTCTGTGTCATGAACATCATTTTGCATTTACATAGCAAAGAAATGCCCCAAATGGTTCCTTTCCTTCAGTGGTAATTCAGATATGACCCCTTTCAACTTGCATCAGACACAACAGAGAGGAAAAAAAAGGAAACTTAGACAAAGGCAAGGAAGGAAATAAGGAATAAAGCACTGCCAGTGATATGTGACTCAGTTTTCCAGGACAATTTGTGGCACAACAGGGCCGTGGATCATGGCTGGAGTTTCTGAGGGCAGGGATGAGGCAGCAATATTTTATAAAATGTTTAACAAATCCTGGGTAGCCACAGCCTGATTTAGCACATGTTCCTGGGCCATTGCAGCATTATTCTGCTGGAATCAATAATGCTGCAACTTGGTAAGACTTGAATAATGAAGAGGTGGATTGAGTGCTTTACTGTCAATTTAATTATTCATACAAACGAGGCATTTGGCAAGAGAGGGGATTTCTATTGCTTCATAAAGACAAATTATGGGGGAATAAACAGGAACATGAAGCAAACATTGCTGGACTGAATAAAAGGTTGGCATCCATCCCTAAAGTTTACCTTGCAATGTGTAATGCCATGATTAAATGGAGAAAAGGAGGCCAAGCTATTCTTTATGGCCAGTGAGCAACACGGGGATCTCAAAAGAGGCTGAATTTCCATGTAACAAGGCTATCTAAATCCAATTAATTCCAGAAGTGCTAACCACCAATGAACAACAATGGAAGCATTTAAACGAATTTTTGGGTGTTTAAATGCTGTTTTCAACCACACGAAATTTATTTTTTTTCCAAATAACTGAAGAAATTGCTTTATTTATCACCAGCATTCACATGGCACAAACATAAAGGACCTGAGAAAGGCCAGGCCCATGCCTTGGCTGAGGCCTCAAGGAGAACCAGAGCTCACAGACAACAGGCTGTGTGCTCAATCAACAAAAGAAACAGCATCAAATAATTTTGTGATGAAATTGCACCCACTGAAAATGCACCACTGGGCTGATTTCTAAGCCAATGAATGAGGACAGTGCAGGCTTTGAAAATTAATTCCTTTTCCTCATTTTTTCCCCCCTCCCCTTTTCCAGTGCATTCATCTTTCCTTAAATAATTATTGTGATTTACACTTTTGTTTTCCCCCTGACTTTAAAAGCCTGAAATGCATCTTGTGTTAGAGATGCCAGGCAAAGCAATTATCTTGGTATTATATTTAAGCATCACAAAAAGCCTGTTTGGGGAGGGAGGAGGATTGACAACAGGGCTTTTATTAAATTACAAGCTGCTCCCTGCAGAATGGTTGGGAGGCTGGAAGCACGGAGCCTTTCCCAGGGAGATTGCCCATTATATACAGACATCATTAGTCTGGAGGATCTATACATGCACATATGGACAGAACCAGATAATTCAGATCTCTCTGGCTCTTCTGACAGAGAAATATTGTCAGGTAAGGACTGCATGATCAACCCAAAGGTGCAACACCAACTTAAGAGAGCCCAGGCTGCCCTTTGGGGTCCCAGCACAAACACAGGGTGACACCAGCAGCCCCCATGTGCAGCATCTATCAAGAATCTGGGGGGAAAAAGGACAGGAAAAGCATCCACGTTGTGCTAAAACATCTCCCTGGTGCCCAGGGATAGGTGGGTTGCAGACTTTCTGTGCCAGACATTGGATCTGCCTGGGGAACTTTCATTGCATAAATTTCTCAGTTCTTTCCTAAATACTTTACACTTTTGGCCACTGCAACAGCGTGTGCCCATAAATTCTACAGTTTTATTATGTGCTCTGTGGGAAAAAAAGAAAACTGTCTCTTTTTTTTCTGCATGTGTCTGCTCTTTGTAGAGGATGCTGGCAGAGAACAAAACAGGAGAGATGAAATCACAGGCGAGCAAGTGACAGTGAACACCACCAGCTTTCCCATCTCCTACAGCATCAACTCTTACCCAGCCCTGAATAAAAGCCCTGTGAAGGCTTCCCTTACTGAAATCTGCAGGGAAAATCTGCTCCCTTCAAAGGGTGGCTCTTGCCAGGTTCTCCTGTGCCTGTCACAGGGATGGGATTGGAGCTGCACCATCCCAGCCACGAGGTTTCCAAGCAGCTGGGCCAGCACCTCCTGCTGCTCCTTCCTCAGCAGCAGCACCTTGTCCTTGTTGTGCAGCAAGGGTGAGAGGGGAAGGACTGAACCAAATCACAGGAGAGTGGCAGCACTGCCAAAGGAGGGAAGCAAGGAGGAGAGAGGAATGTCATCCGTGCCAAGAATTCAGCGAAGCATATGGAAACTGCATTTAAGGCATAAAGGGTGTGTGAGGAGTTGATATAACCAGATGGCTAAAGAGCAAGGAGAGAGCAATTCCAGAAATTGTGAGGGAAACAGGGAACAGAGGAAGGAATTAAGGATTATGAACTTCATACTGAAAAGGGCATGGAGAACTTAACAGGAAAAGTACAGCAGTAGTGATGAAATTTTTTTTTTTTTCAAAAAGTGAAAAAAACACATCAGCAGATGCTGGAACTGAGGCAGGAATTTGCTTTTCTCACCTGCAGGGTGGTCTCAGTGCTGAGGAGGATCTCTCACAGATGTGGCAGAAGGGTACAGGAGGGCAGAAACAGAGCCTGACCAGGACAGAAGGACAGTCCTGGGACATGTTGAAGTCCTTCAGAGCTGGGTTCAGGGCCTGCCATCCTCAGACACCAAATTAGGTATTTTTCTTTTGTGTGCATTCATCTCCCATTAATAAAATTCAAATAGAAATATTTCTATCCATCCTCTGTCTCTGACAGATATTTCTATGATTCTAGCCAGCAATGAGGACCTGATCTAGCTACAGACACAGCTGCAGGTCCCAATAAAACAACTACTAGATCACCCAGTCTTAGAAAACTTAAAATTAAAGTACATGTATTTCTTGATAAATAAATGTAACATTTAAGTCACTGGGTTGCACACAGCATTCACTCATTGTTTTGGATTTATTCACCTTCTTGCCAGCTGCTTTCAGAAAAATAACCTTTAACAACACCAGGCAAGGGCTTCACAAGGTAGGAAGGAAATGCTAATTGCTTTTATCCTTTTGTGAGGCGATCCATCCAACATTAATTAGAATAGGTTTACTTTTCCTTCGCAGAAATAATCCATAGGAAAGACTGATGGGCAGAGCAAGCTGTGTCCTGCACAAAGGTGGTAGGATTTAAGTGATTCTGAGCTGTGCTCCCAGAACTTTGTAGCCTTCAGGCATCTCTGGTCTTTCTCTGTGGATGGCATAATTAGGGCTTGAGTGAAAACCCTAGTGGTGAAGCCTGATAAGAAGCTAATCTTGTGGGCACCACGTGGGCCCAGAGAGATGTGCCCCAAAAGTGCAATTAGCAAAAGTTTCCTGTCCTAGGCTATGCCACAGCCTTGCTCAGAGCTGACAAAGAGCAGAGCAGCAGCAGCTCAGGGCTTCAGCAGCCCCTCACACACCCCAGCCGTGAGCAGCACCTGCACTCTCACTTCTCCTGGTGACCTTCACACTCCCAGGGTGACATTTAAATCCCACAGATTCTCACATCTCTGGAAACAGGATTCACCTCCAGCCATGCTGGCTGCAGGCACGAGCCAAGGCTTTTCTCCCAGGGCACTTGTCCATAGAACCTGACCCCAGGTCTCTCTGACCCAGACCAAGCAAACAGAATTTGTGTGAAACCTGTGCCATCCCAACTGCAGAGCCCCAAAGCATTTTACAGCAAGCCCAGCCCCCTACAGCCATGCATGAGCAAAGAGAGAAAATGGTAAGGTTTGATTTCCCATCGTCTGCAAAGGGAAAGGGAGAAAGTTCTTGGCTGTTGGAAAAGCACTGCAGATCTGGAGAAGAGGGTGCTCAGCACCTGTGCTTTACAAGCCAGAGATCCTTTCTTTTATGGAAGGAAAGCACTTCCCTAACAGCCAAAGGAATGCTGAGGCACAGCATCCATGGGCCTTACAAATTCCCCTTTCCATCCAGGGATGTTAGAGAGCAAATCCCAGTTTCAAGAGGGGTGCAGGTCATGGAAATTGCTGCTGAGAAATCTAAGTGGTTTCTCCAGACCCAGCAACTGTAGCATGACTATGATGGAAGGAGTTAATAGGCACTGAAATTGTTTTATTAAGTAGATTTGCCAGAAATTACTGATTATTAAACCTCATTAGCCGGGGACTTGTACTCCCTGTTCTTACCCAGTTGCTGCCTGCTGCCTGCTGGATACACGGAGGGATGCTGGAGAGATTATCCCTAAGCTCTTCCCCCTCCCCTCTCCCCTCCTCTTCCAGGACCACATTGGCAGTCCCGGGGGAAAGAGAGGAGAGACAGGGAGAGGGCAGGAGCCACCAGCTCTCCCTCAGCATCCTCCAGCAGGAAGCCCCAGGAGAGGAGCTGCCCCTCGGGACACCTCCGCTGAGCATCCCTTAGCACAACATATGTTACAGCAACACGCTCGGCTGCTTTCCCCTCCCAGGCAAGAAGAGAAGGAGGAAGAGGGAAGAGACAGCCAGCTCCAGAGTGCTCCAGGGATTTGCCGTGTAATCAATCCCGGACCGTACGCCCAGGAGCTGCTGCCGGACCCTGCTCCCGTGTGCGGCATGTGAGCATCACCTGCGGGGCAGCCGGCAGCTGCCCCTGCTCTGCTGGTAAGTGACTTCGGGAAACTTTCCTCGCGGTGTTGGGGTTAAAAAAAAAAAAATAAAAATTGCTTTTTAATCTCTAGGGACTACGGGCAAAACCAGGGGTTTGTCCCCGAAAGGAGGCGGGCAGTGTTTCAATCGCTGCCCCGCTCCGAGCTGGGAAAACACTTTCTGCCTGCTTCGCAAAGTTTTCCCCGCGGTGGGCGAAGCTTCCCCTCTAACTTCTCAGTAATTTGCAGCGGCACGAGGTCGGGCTGATCAGAACAGCCATCATTTAGACAGAACTTCCCCGCTTAAGGCGTTTTGTGAACCTCTCCCAGCTAACCCTTGCAATCCCCCCGAGAGGCAGGACGGGCGTGCGGCGAGAGGCAGAGGAGTCTGAGTCTGAGCAGTCCGGTTAAAGCAATTAGGAACTTCGCATCCCGCTGATGGCAGGTCATTGACCACTCCATCTCTAATAACTATTAAGCAGCTTAGCTGAGTTAGCGCGTGGTTAAGGGTTTTATAGAAATAGGAAAGCGAAGCGACAACGACGGGAAAAATCCCGAAATAACGCCCTGACGGTGCCGGGAGGAGAGCCCGAGGTGTTCCCGTTGGGATCTGCAGGCACCCGAGCCGGGGTGAGAGTTATGAATGAGGCTGTAGCTCTGCTCCGTGCCGGTGTTGCCAGACAACCAATGAGGCTGCAAAGCCAAGCTCATTCACGGGCTGCAGCCTCCAGCAAGAGGCACAGGGGTGACTTTTACTTACAAAACAGGCACTCGTTAATTTCGTGACTGAGGAATGTGGCTGGAAACACCTTTTCTCTGGCAGTAACCTCTGCTGTGTTTTCTCCTCCTCCCTGTATCTGCTGGCTGACAGATCCCCCTGCTCTGATGCCGCTCTGGACGTCCCGGTGAGAACTCTTAGAGATGCCTATTCTCTCCCGAGGCAGCGACCAAGACTATAGCAACATCAGCTACAACTCCTGCAATTCCCTGAGCCACCTCTTTCCCATCTGCGTGGAAACCCCTTCTGCCAAGGGGGTCCATTACCAGAGAGCCAGGAGGATTTACCACCCCGACCAAGTGTCTGCAGTCGATCTAAAGACAGAGATCATGATCAACGTCGGAGGCATCAAGTACCTGCTGCCTTGGAGCACCTTGGACGAGTTTCCCCTGACCAGGCTGAGCAAACTAAAGCTTTGCAGCAGCTACGAAGAGATCATCCAGCTGTGTGACGATTACGACGAGGACACCCACGAGTTCTTCTTTGACAGGAACCCCAACGCTTTTGGGATGATTGTCAGCTTCCTAGCAGCGGGGAAGCTGATGCTCTTGAGAGACATGTGTGCCTTGTCCTTCCAGGAGGAGCTGAGGTACTGGGGCATCGAGGAGTCCAACCTGGAGAACTGCTGCTTTCGGAAACTCTTCCAGAAGCTGCAGGAGCTGGCGGAGATCCGCAAGGAAGAGGAGCTCCGGAGGAGCAAGGAGGCTTCGTGTGTCTTGGATGAGAAAACCAGATTTGGGCAGTTCATGAACAGACTCAGAGATATGGTGGAAAACCCCCAGTCAGGACTGCCGGGAAAAGTCTTTGCTTGTCTCTCCATCCTCTTTGTGGCCACCACAGCTATCAGCCTTTGTGTGAGCACAATGCCAGACTTGAGAGCTGAAGAAGACAGGGTAAGTCAGTCCTCCTTAGCTGCTCTAACCACAGGATTAATTCTGGCACGGTCTGTGACAGAAAACTCAGCAATGGCTCAAATTAGTCCTATCATTTTCAAGTGATATCATGTTAAGAATAGTGGGAACAAGTGTCATACTGATTTTTGGCTAAAATACAAGAAAGCTTTTTGGACAGAGCAGATATTTTGGCTCTCCAGTATAGGGCTGGTTTTCCTTCTTGAGAAGCAGCTGCCAGTGTAAGATTAACTTGTTAGCACTGAGACTCTCCAACTGACATTGTGGAGTTTTCAAGATGCTTCACTCT
Source organism: Phylloscopus collybita (assembly GCA_027886175.1). Lineage (NCBI taxonomy): Eukaryota > Metazoa > Chordata > Aves > Passeriformes > Phylloscopidae > Phylloscopus > Phylloscopus collybita. The sequence continues at coordinate 3,670,144 of JAJNNQ010000100.1, forward strand.
CTAGTTACAGCTGTCTCCTTTGGACACACCAGCTACAGAAATATTTCCCTCTGGCATCTTTACTTTTAAAGCAGCTGGGTATCTTCCCTTGTGATAAAACTTTCAGATGCTTAAAGGGGGAGAAATATTCATTAATTCTTATATCTCGCATTTCAGTAGTTGCATAAAGATTGAAGGATGAGAGGCAGATGAAGTATTTTTGCACATACTTAAAAGCTGAGGCTCCAAAAATCACAATTCTATGCCCAGGGAATTCTGTATTTGCCCCAAATATGTGTACATATTGTAGGAGCAATCCCAAGCACTATCTGAACTGCTAATTGCATTTAAACCCTTCTCAAAGATCTCATCCACATTAATTCAGGGCAAATAAATCAAGCCTGTATCACACATGAAGGATCTTCTCTGTAGCATTGCTGTAAATATTTCAGCACTTAAAAGATTTATTTTTGTAATAATAGACCAGAGGAAAAGTAAGAATCCAAAGTTATTTCACATGTGGTAAAGTCCAAATTCATCAAATAACCTTGACTAGTCTCTGTAATGAATCCTGCACTTCATTTGCAAATTGCCCTTCCAAAAGTGCTGAGGAAATCTGTGACAAATAAACCCCCTGTCCCAACCCCTGCTGTAAGACAAGACACTCCTCAGAGTGTCATCTATTGATGAACAAAGTCATCTTTACATTTGTAGCACAGCCTGGTGTGCACAAGACAAAAATCTGTATCCATTTTACTGCTCTGGGCATTGGTCAAAGCAGCCTTGTCATGGTTAAAATATGTCCTGATATTTGGTGTCTGGGAATAAAGCTGAGGGCTACACAGAAGGCTGAAATCTGAGATCCTTCCCTGTTCCATTTTAACCCCTTGAATATTAACTTCCCTTTGCTCAGGAAGGCTCCAACCTTTCAGGAATAAGCCTGGTGCTCTTGCAGCCTTCCTCAGCTATTACTTTTTGGCTGAAAAAAAGGAAAAAAAAAACCCTGTGTTCACAGGAAAAGATGTGAACACTGTTCCAATGCCTCTTCCAAGGAAGTGCCTTAAATATAGAACATCCTTCTTCCAGCTCGATGCACAAACATCACAAACTCCAGCAAGTGCTTCCCACTAACTTTGTTAATGGAAGTGGCTCGATGCTTTTTTATCTTCATTTCCCAACCACTGCAGGAAAATCTTTGATAAATAAGCCCCATGCAAAACAACCAGCACATGAGCAGAGCTCTGCTGGCTGTGAGGGGTTGTGTGTTTTAAAAATAATTTACTGAGTTAGAAAGAAAAGCTTGCTGAGGGTTATAAGTGTGTCTGGGAGCTGCAGTTGCTGGGTTTCCTATAAAACAAGGATGACATTACTACTTAGGGATTTGCATATATACCAGTGCTTTAAAAACAAGCAAACTGCCTTGAAACAAGCTCAAAAGATGGATTGTTGAAAGTGCAGGGGAGAGGATGAAGGATGAACTTGAGGAAAGGACCGCATTTGTCCAAATGTTTGGAAACATTCCATAATTCACACTTACAGCAGCAGCCTAACGCACTTTGTCATTGTGCCCCAGAACACAGAGCACTAAAAGTCCTGTTCTTTCAATTATGGGATGTTCTGCCACAGGAAACACAGGGGGATATATGAGACAAAATACTCATGCCTTGTGGAAAAGCAGAGAATCAGAACTAACAAGCAGTTTTGGCATCCCTGAATCTCCATCCCTAAATTCTCAGCCTGCAACAACTTAGATTTTCATACTTGTATCTCAAAAGAGCATTTTTAGTTAGAGCTGGACAAATAGCTCCATGAAGTTAATTGACTGAAATTGGGACTGCTTGGCTGCAGCTGAGTCATACTTAGCAAAATCAACTCTCTGTTGATGTGTAACTCAGAACAGTTCACTGACTTCAGAGAGGTCACATTTACCAGCACCTGAGACAGGCATGCAGGACCTGAAAGTTTTGCTTTTTGGGCTGAACACAAAGATGATTTGATATCTGTTTGCCCAGTGGGAGAAAACAGTCAAATTCCTTCACAAAGTTTCTGAACAAATCTGAAATTCCACACCTGAACTCAAAGACGCCCTATCGTGAGGTTTATTCAATTCTGAGTTAAAGCTTGGCAAAAGCTCTGAGGTAAATGTCCTTAAAAGTACTGCAAGGATCCATTTTCCAATGCCATCAACACTGAAAATTGAATTTATCCATATTACCCATTCTGAAAAAAAAAAAAAAAAACCAGACAAAAAAGGCTTTACCTCTGCTGCATATGTACCACTCTAGGGTCCTGTTCCTCCTCCTCCTCACAGACACATTAAGAGAGTGGAAACTGGCTCCAGCCCAGGAAGGATCAGAGTCAAAGAAAGAAAGTTAAAAAAAAAGAAAAACAAAAAGAAAAACAAAAAAAAAAAAAAAAAAAAAAAAAAAAAAACACAAAAAAAAAAAAAACCAAAAAAAAAAAAAACCAAAAAAAAAAAAAAAAAAAAAAACAAAAAAACAATGCAAGGTGACTTCCACTTGACTCACTTGGCTCCGAGGCTGCTGATCCCACCCTGCAGGCACAGCAGATCCCTCTCGTCCTTTCCGCAGCTGCTGAGCCAGCTCTGCTCGGAAGGGAGGAAAGCTGCCTGGGCAGGCAGAAGAGCAACCAGGAGTCCTCACCACGCCAGGGAAAGTGAAAACTCCGGTCTGTCTCCGGGAGAGGGATGGCAGGGAGCCAAGAGAGAGCATCTGCATCAGGGAAACCCAGTCACCCTGGCAACCAGAGGGGAGGGATGGAGCCATCGCCAGGGCCAGCAGAGGGGACGGGAGGGGGAGCTTCCAGTCGGGAATGCAGCAGGAAGAGAAATCAAGGAGGAGTTGCTGTGAGCCACACCATCCACACACTCCAGGGTGTGTCAGATGGCGTTTAGGAACCTCCTCACGAAGGGAAAACGCGGGGATTTGGGCAAACATTTCTGTAAGTTTATATGCACACGCTGTGGATCCCAACCCAGAGAGAACAGTGCCAGGTGAAGGGTGAGCTGAAAAGTTCAGCAGAAATGTGGAGTAGCAAAGGAGCAGCTCTGGTGAGCTCAGGTTTGAGTCTGGCCATGAAATGAATATACAGAAGGTTTTGTTATTTATGAGGGTGAGGAAAAAGTAACGAGGTTATGTTATTTAGGAATGGAACAACAGAATGATCACATTCTCCAGAGGCAATACATCCTTGTCCATGGTATTGGCATCAGTCCTTCATGGAGCTCACACTGTCTTTGGTAAAAAAAGCAGATTTAATATCATCAATGTGCAGTAATCAAGGCATGTAGAGATAGAAAAAAAGGGCATATTTAGAGGTGAGGAAATCTGTTATTGATCTGAACAGGCAGCTTGAGAGAACTGCAAATCTTGAGACCAAGCATAGAGGATAGGAAAGCTGAAGAAAATTCACCAGTAGCACCTTCAAATGAAGAAATTCAGATCATCCCACTAGAGACGGGACAGAAGTCCCATCAAAGCTCCCAGAAAGTCCCAGTTCCACAGAGGAGTTACAATCAGGATCTAAGAGAGGTCACTGAAACAGCCAGTGCTCAGCACATCCAACCCAAAGGGAGAAGACAAAACATCATTACACCAGAAAGCTGTGGGGTGAAACACTGCAGAAGGGCCTGGAGAGGGAGAACACTTTGAAGTACTCTTGGGACTTTCCTTAGGACAAGAGATTTCATTTAATGAGTCCCTAAAATTGGCATTCTCTAGAGAAATGACTCAGCAGAAAGGCTACAGCAAGGTCTGTACTTCAGGAAGGCAGCAAATTCAGGTCAGGGGGAAGAAAAACCCCAGATATTCCCATTCCTTCATTACTACTAATTTTTGTGTTTGCTCTCAATTGACCTTGAGAAGCTTGGAATTGCTGTAGGTATTTTATAGGACTTCATGAAACAAAACCATCATAAGCTGCAGCCACTGTTGTTTCAGGTGGAGGTTTTATCCTGAAACACAGAATACTCATTTTTTAAAGCTTCTTTTCCTGGGATCATTTGATTATGTGAAAATCAAGTTCCTCTTTAAAAGAGTAAGTTTCTAGGCTCTGGTTGTATTTAGAATCCAGGAAACATGGACAGATGTTCATGGAGAGCATGTAGAACCAATTTTAAATTATTTTTTATTATTCTACACCATTATTCTGGAGGCCCTCATTTGTTTTTCAATGCTTGATGTTGCTGAAGTTTTCTGTATGATACTGAAGAATATTTGGCTTGCACACTGGGGGAAACTGCCTAGAAACAGGTTTTCTTTAAAACTGGAATAATTTTACTTTACAGGGGGAGAAAACCCAATTTATTTGCCTTACTGTGAAGAGAAAGAAAATGTAATGTTCATTTGAAGTATAAGACTGTAAAGGTGCATGTGTACCTGCCTATCTATAAATATACCGCTGTATACAAGTGACTTGAAATTACTTGGAACAAAATAGAGCTGGATGTGCTTTGGCTTTATTGCATCTGCTCAAGCACTTTATTCTGGGTTCTTATCAGGTCACCTTCTGCAGACAATCCCTCTCTTAAACTGTCCAAGCATCCAGTCTAATTCTGTTTGGGTTTTTTGTTGTTGTTGTTGTTGTTTTTGGTTTTTTGTTGTTGTTTTTTTTTGTTTGGTTGGTTTTTGTTTTGTTTTGGTTTGGTTTGGGTTTTTTGTTTGTTTTTTTTTTTTCTCTGACCATTATGACCAGCAAAGAAAGTAGGAAAATGTGTTTCACTGGAGCACCACAAACCTCCTGGTCTAGCTGTAGTCAGCACAGCAGAACCCAGCTAATTAGCGTGCCTCATGGACTGAATTTGTGAAGAATGATTGAAGAAAGGTTAAGTAACAAGCCATTAAACAATAGAAATCAGAATATTCAAGCCTGGGACTTTGATATATACATTTGTAAGTTATTTATTTACGGGATCTGCCTTTTTTTTTTGAGGTCAGAAACACCGGGAGCTTTGACCTTGAAATTGCGTTGTTACATTCAGACCCCGATTTCAGAGTTCCACACTCTCAGTGCCCATTTCCCAGGCATCCACACCCAGAATTGCATAATTCAGCACTGAGTCTGCTATGTGCAGCCCTGATAAAGTTCATGTCACTTAAGCCCTGCTCTCCACAGCCAAAAGGGCACTGCGGGGGTGGTGGTCACTGCCGGCCATCTGTGCCCCGGCTCACACCCTCTGCCACACAAAACAAGTGTCTGCACAAACTCCTGACCCTCCAGGGAGGGGGATGCATCCTGCCTGACTTCCCAAAGCCAGTGGCCAGCGTTCAGAAAGCACAATTAGACATTATTAATTTGCCTTATGCTCATCCCCTCTTGGCTGTGCCCCAGCGGCGCCAAGGCTCCGAGCTTTGCACGCCATCCTGGGGGGGGGCACCCAGCTGTTCCAGCTGTTCCAGCTGTTCTGCACTGGGCACTGCACCAGCAGCTGGGCAGTGTGCCAGCACATGTGTCCCCCACTGGGAATCAGGACTTCTTTCCCCTCTTGCTGCTTTCAGGGTGGTAATAGTTCCAAAAGCCTGTTCCCTCACCTGACTGCCCTCAAAGGGTTTGGCACAGGTGAGTGTTTAAGAAATGCCTTCTTTGGGAGGATGGGGGTTCCCTTTCATTCCATCTCTGGAAAACTCTGCTTAAAACTAATTCATCCTCCAAGTGCCTTCCCACAGTGCCAGCACCTCTCATTAACACCAGTATCTTCCCTTAAAACAAATTCAACCATATTTGGAACCCCCTGTACTCCAGAGTTACAAAAAGAAGCAATTTCTGCTCAGAAGAATTTACAATGCAGTGAGAAAAGGAGTGAAGAAAAAGTAGCAGGCAAAATGCACTGACCAGCAGCAAAACTGTCAGCTGAAGGTTATCCTCCAGGGTCCAGATAAATTCCTTGTCATTTTGACTATACTGCTCTTCACAGGTACAAAATTGTCTGTCAGATTCCTTACTAGAAAAACAAGAAGAAGTGTACTCTTCCACATCTTTCTGCTAACACCAACACTTTGGAGTCACCAACTGGTTTAAATCAAATTCAGATTCTTCAGACTGACTCTCATAGTTTTTGCAGACTAAGGACACAAGTTTAAAAGTTAATTTTAACCTTTTATTTTAGGTACACTTCTGCCCCAGAGGGGATAATTATTTGTTGGACACAGAGCATTCTGTGTCCGGAATTTCTTTCTCTGTTCTTTCTAACGTCCACATTAATACAATACCAATAGTAGTTTAGTTTCCTCAAATGTTGTGGTTGTAGTGATTGTTTTCTTACGCCCAGGCTTCTTTCCCAGCAAGTAGAACAAGTGGGAACTCATTGTGTTCTCCGAATACACAGCGCTGCCTTAACAAGCTCATCGTTCCCTAAATCAGGTTAGAGTCTCTTTCTCAGCAGGCTGTAACCTTCTGATTTTATTGCATCAGGCTGAGACCATAAATCCAAGTGCTGATGTGATCCATAACACGGGGTTTTCAAGCTCTCCCTCCCCATCATTTGATTCAGCAGAGCGAGGTTTAATTATTCAAATGACAGCGTCAATGCGGCCGCGGTGATTCAGCAGTACCTGCAGCACTGCAGCTGGATCCCGAGCTCAGGTATGCAGGGTTGGCACCACATTTCCTCACCGAGCCATCACTTCACAGCCAAAAGGGATTTCTGTCCTGTACCTGCTCATTTCCTGCTGCCAGCAGGAGCAGAACAGCTTGGAGCCAGCTGGGTAGCTCAGATCCCCACACCCAGGTCTTGCTCTGCCTCTGCTCCTTCCTAACCCTACTCTAGACCTGCAGCCTCCCCTGTACTCCCACTGCCTTGGGTCTGTGGGCAAGGAAGGGCAAGAACCAAAGCTTTTTTTTTCACCATCTCAATAGTTTGTGTTTTTCACACAGAGGGAGTTGCTCAGGCAGAAGCTCTAGACCAGGGAGCACTGCCCAGGTACAACTGAGAAGAGCAAAAGGCTGGAAGACAGCCCCTTACCCAGGAAATGGCAACCTTGGGCTTAGAGAGGGAGATTCCTGCCAGTTTTACACCCAAATCCTGCACCTAGAGGGCTGGCTGATTTTGGCCAAAGGGCCAGGCTGCAGGAAGAGCAGTCCTGCTGGGATAAGTGCTGGACAGCACAGGCTGGCAGAAGGCAGGTCGGGAGGTACAGCACAGGCTGATCCCATCTGCTGCCACTCCCATGGACACTGGCCTCCATCCACAGAGCAGTGTGTGCATCACAGGAAGGATCTGAGCAGCAACCTGGCCGTGCCAAACAAAACCTGCCCCTGCCAGGACAAATTTAGCAGGAGTGAACTGTGACCTTGCAGCAGCCAGGGAGCCAGGCACGCTCCTGGTGTGAACGGTGACATTCTGGCAGCCTGTCCCTCCACTGCAGAGGGATGAGATGCTGCAGGTCCTTCAGGGAAGTTCCTCTAGGACTCCAATAGGATGGAGCAGGTGCTCCCTGAGCTCCTTCCCTGCCTGGTTCTGGCTCTGTTAGGTGTGGGTCACTGAGCGCCAGGACAGCCTTTCCTTGGGAGCAATCACTGCAGCAGCTCGGGCAGAGCTGGCTGGGAACAGGGCTCAGATCCTGACAGCCCCTTGCTCATTTGCTTTATGATGCTGAACCAGCTGGTTCCCATCACCATGCCCTGGGAATAGCAGTGTTTGCATACAGGGGCTCTGTCATGACTTCTAGCTGGGTTCAAGGACTTTTATCAGCTCGGCTTCATAAATAACAGGAGATTCCTTGCTCACAAATGTGCAGTGTAAGCAGCACATATACCTTGTTCTGGTGCATACATTGATTTCCACTCTGAAACTCTGGAAATATGACATGATTCTGAAATAATCCAGACACTGATCGAGCTGTGCTTATTAGCAAAGCGTTCTACAAGCATTGGAGGAACTTTTGCTATTTAACTTGGGAATAGATCATTTGACACAAGGAACGGTTGGAATCACTGACACCATCCTGAGCAGTGCTCCCTGGCAAGCACAGGAAGGAGATCATGGACAATGTTGTAGTTTTGCTTGTTTTACCTCCCAGACTCCACCCTGCTTATAGATTGTGGGAAATCCCAAATTACACACCACAGAAAACAGGCTCAGCTTGCTGCCAATAAACTTCCACTTAGAGTCAATCACAGCCAGGGCAGAAAGTTGGTACCTATCCAATTTTATCCTCACCCAGCTGCAAGCACTGCACTCCCAACATAATGGGAATAACAGGATTTCTTTCCTCATTGTACTTCAGATTAAGAGGGAATAAAGGGTAAATACCCAGTGCAAAGGGTATTGGGGTAAATCTCTGGCAGTAGGGAACTCACTGGTGGGTCAGGTAATGATTCAGAACAAGCTTTCCAAAGCATATTTTAATTGTCAATTGCCTTAGAGTGCAGACAGGTGGGACACAAGTGATCAGCACAGAGCAGACCCTGAAGGAACAAGAGCAGTTCTTTGGTGGTGTTGTACAGTTATTCAATAATAATAAAGTTTTTCCTTGTCTAGAACATATTAAAAAAGCGAGCAGCATCTGGAAACCAGCATGGATAGATGAGAGATATATTCTGCAGGGGAAATTCTGATTCAGTCTCTCTGGGCACAACTAAAATTATTGATGCATGTGAAGGTATTATTTTCACTGGGTGAGATTTATACCTGTTGTAAGTTAGGCTAGTGCTGCATAACTCTGGGATCTGATTTTGTTGGTTATCCCAGATGTCATTACACTTTAATTAATGTGTCCTGGCAAACTAAGAGGCCAGGAAATTGATCTCTTTTTATCTTGCAATTGGCACGTATCTCAAGCACATTTAGCTGGAATTCACAATTAGTGAACTCATTTCTTTTTTTGCTGCCCCATTCCCTGGAAGTATCCAAGGGCAGTCTGGACAGGGCTTGGAGAAACCTGGTCCTTAAGGTCCCTTTTACCCAAACCATTCTGGGATCCTGTGAGTGGAAAACAGAAGCTAGGAGAGTTGCCTTGGGCACCTGTATCCTCTGGCTTTTGAGGGAACTGGGTTAACTGGACTCATTACTGCTGTTTTTCTATTTTATTATGAACCTACTTTTTTTTCTATTTAAAGAGAACTTAACAGAAATGCCCTAAAATGAGCAATCTCACTGTAACACCATAAACTCCAGCACATCAGAGGACACAGAAAATAAGCCACTCTCTTATACACCACAGAGGGATAATCAAAAGGAAGCTTGAATTTATTTTTTTTTTTTACTATCTCTGGTGATAAAGGAGTTTGAAACAACTCCTTTGCTCCTTTGAGGTAGTTTATAAATCTAAGAAACCACTCAATATTTCAGGCACCAGGCTCAGTATATATCTTTTTACACACAAAATATTGTTTCATTCATTGCTGAGCCAAATGCTCATTTCATAGAGAAGATCAATACCAGGCACTCATTTCATTACATTTATATCATAGGTTGTAGAATTTCTGCTGGAGGCAAGTTCCATAAATCCTGATAAATTCTTGCATTGTTGAAAAGTAAATCTGCAGGGTGAACAAAGTATAAAGAGTTACATACTCACTGCTGGGCCTGTCATAACTGTTCTCCCATCAAAGTCAGTGATGGGCTGAGCAGAGATTGATGTCAGATGGTTTTTGTTGAAAAAGCCCTCCCAAAATATGCTGTGGTCAGTTATAAATAAAACCTCATCTTCCCCTCTTGCTCACAGCCAGCACCACACCAGCTCAGAGCTTTTAGAGTTCCACCATGAGCAAAACTGCAGCAGGAGGAGAAAGAGCTCAGTGAAGATTTGACTCAAAAATCTGGAAATAAATTCTAGAATTCTATTCTAGTTAATGATGAGGTCAAGGGAGGGAGTTTGTTGTGGCTTGTGGGCAGCTGCTGAACACCAGAATGTCCAAATGTGTCTGGTTTGTTCAGAGAGAGGAATTGTGTAGAAGTTGTCATGGCACAGAGATTTCTTTATCGGACATTTAGGGAAAAAAAAAACCTTTCATGGATCAGGGTGTTTGGGCCATACTGAAAGTAACTAATGGGAATGGGGTGGCCAAAAAAATTTGAAATCTCCCACTGACACAGGGGCATCAGTATTTTGGTGAGAGTAGATTTGAAGTCAGTGTGTTCTGTTTGTTCTTTGGACAACATTTCTGAGAGCAACATAAAACACTGAGGTAAAAATCCTCAAAACTACTGAGAGAAACAGAAATTAGCTTTGGTGCTTGATATTTCTTTCCCCCCTTATTTCAATATGTGCTGCTTTTGAACAGGATATTCAAAAGGATGAAGAACGTTTGAAGAGACTGACATTAGAGAGGGATATTCTACATAAATCAAGTCAGGTGCATCCCATGTTATATACAAATGCTCCTAATATATAAAACATTCACATACAAGCTCTTGGGATGAAATCCATCTCCCAATGTGAAGTCAGTGAGCATGTTCTCATTATGCTGACAGCTGAAATTGCCTTCACTAAGTAAATATAAATTTCCATAGGGAATACTGAGGTCACTGAGGGTGGCAGGAATTAAAAATCTCCCAAACAGTCTCTACATTGCTACACCTCCAAATTTCACACTCAGTTCAAAAGACATCCTGCATCTTAATGGTTAAACCTTCCAGCAAACAAAATTTCTTTTCTTCTATTTTCTAAGGAAGGAACAGGGAAAACCCCACGATGATCTGAGAGCAATGTCACCTGCAAATGTCTAAAGGCAAATAAATAACAGATGTACTGGGAATTCAGCCCAGCTAACAAAAAAAAAAAAAAAAATTGAATAAACCTTGATGGGAGCAATGAATAATTCAGAGGCCACATCACTGGAGTGACCAGAGGCAGGTCTGTGCAAAGTCCAGGCTGCACTGTAGAAATAATTCAGGGCTCAGAAAGAGTGAGCACTGCATAACACAACTGCTGATTGCAGGCAATCTCATCAAGCGCAGTCAGCAGCTCTGCAGAGATCAGTGCACTCCAGCACTGACTGCAAATAGAGCCACAGCCTGACCCTGCATGCAGAGCCCTGACAGGGCCAAGCCTTTATTAGCTTCTGTGGTGTTTCATTTTAGGGGTAAAATACGGATTCGACAGCACATTGTGCAGAAAGGAAAAAATCCCCAAATGGTGCTACAGAGCTAAATTGATCTGAGGGTTGGGCAAGGCAAAACACGCTCCTGAGGGGGAACCTCTGCTGGCCAATTCTATAACACAAAAAAGACTTGTTACTCCCCAGTGCAGCAGAAAGTGGGAATTATTCAGGACTTACAGCCTGCATGCCAGGACTTCATACATCGATGGGTTTCATTCAAGCAGGTTGGAAGAAGCACCACAGTAAAATGAGGCAGGTTAGGTAGATGTGTTTGCTCAGCCCTTTCATGTGCTCAGTACTCTCTGTACACAACAGAAGGACAGCTGCCACACTACCTGTGAGCTGGGGTTTGTTTGTCTCTGGTACCGGTGACTCAGGCAGATCCATATTGCTTCTCCCTCAGTGTTTTTTGGATGCTGGTTCACAGACTGTTCTTTTGTTTACTTCCCTCCCTGTTCCGTGCCAGGGTGAGTGTTCCCAGAAGTGCTATTACATCTTCGTCATCGAGACCATCTGCGTGGCTTGGTTCTCCCTGGAGTTCTGCCTCCGCTTCATCCAGGCCAGGAGCAAGTGTCAGTTCTTCAAGGGACCCCTGAACATCATTGACTTCCTGGCCATTTCCCCTTACTACGCCTCCCTCATCTTCTCGGAGGACGACTCCGGCGAGGAGGAGGACAGGCCGAGCAGCAACACCTACCTGGAGAAGGTGGGCCTGGTGCTGCGGGTTCTACGTGCCTTGAGGATCCTGTACGTCATGCGCCTTGCCCGGCACTCCCTGGGCCTGCAGACCCTGGGCCTCACCGTGCGCAAGTGCACGCGGGAGTTCGGCCTGCTGCTGCTCTTCCTCTGCGTGGCCGTCACCCTCTTCTCCCCGCTGGTCTACCTGGCCGAGAACGAGTCGGGCAGGGTGCTGGAGTTCACCAGCATCCCCGCCTCCTACTGGTGGGCCATCATCTCCATGACCACCGTGGGTTACGGGGACATGGTGCCGCGCAGCGTGCCGGGCCAGATGGTGGCTCTCAGCAGCATCCTCAGCGGGATCCTCATCATGTCCTTCCCCGCCACCTCGATATTCCACACCTTCTCCCACTCCTACTCCCAGCTGCGCAAGGAGCACGAGCGGCTGCAGTCGCGGCTGAGCCGAGCCAAGAACGCCAACCGCTCTGGGGAGAGTGACACCTTCAATGAGACAGACAGCCTGGTCCTGGAGGGGCAGGCCTCCCCCATCAAATACATCTACACAGGGAACTGAGCTTGGCATTGCCATCAAATACATCTACACAGGGAACTGAGCCTGGTGCGCCCCACCAAATACATCTACACAGGGAACTGAGCTTGGCATTGCCATCAAATACATCTACACAGGGAACTGAGCCTGGTGTGCCCCTCAAATACATCTACACAGGGAACTGAGCCTGGTGTGCCCCTCAAATACATCTACACAGGGAACTGAGCCTGGTATGCCCCTCAAATACATGTACACAGGGAACTGAGCTTGGCATTGCCATCAAACACATCTACACAGGCAACTGAGCCCAGGTCTCCCCCATCAAATACATCTACACAGGGAACTGAGCCTGGTGTGCCCCATCAGATACATCTACACAGGGAACTGAGCCTGGTGTGCCCCACCAAATACATCTACACAGGGAACTGAGCCTGGTGTGCCCCCTCAAATACATCTACACAGGGAACTGAGCCTGGCATTGCCATCAAATACATCTACACAGGGAACTGAGCCTGGTGTGCCCCATCAGATACATCTACACAGGGAACTGAGCCTGGTGTGCCCCCTCAAATACATCTACACAGGGAACTGAGCCTGGCATTGCCATCAAATACATCTACACAGGGAACTGAGCCTGGTGTGCCCCATCAGATACATCAACACAGGGAACTGAGCCTGGTGTGCCCCACCAAATACATCTACACAGGGAACTGAGCTTGGCATTGCCATCAAATACATCTACACAGGGAACTGAGCCTGGTGTGCCCCACCAAATACATCTACACAGGCAACTGAGCCTGGTGTGCCCCCTCAAATACATCTACACAGGGAACTGAGCCTGGTGTGCCCCATCAGATACATCTACACAGGGAACTGAGCCTGGTGTGCCCCCTCAAACACATCTACACAGGGAACTGAGCCTGGCATTGCCACCAAATACATCTACACAGGGAACTGAGCCTGGTGTGTCCCACCAAATACATCTACACAGGGAACTGAGCCTGGTGTGTCCCACCAAATACATCTACACAGGGAACTGAGCCTGGCATTGCCACCAAATACATCTACACAGGGAACTGAGCCTGGAGCAGCCCCCAAATGCATCTACACAGGAAACTGAAATTGGTGTGTTCCTTCAAATGCATCTACACAGGGAACTGAGCCTGGCATTGCCATCAAATACATCTACACAGGGAACTGAGCCTGGAGCAGCCCCCAAATGTATCTACACAGGAAACTGAGATTGGTGTGTCCCCTCAAATACATCTACACAGGGAACTGAGCCTGGCCTGGGGGATTCCCAGAAACACTGACAGAAGCATGCACATGTGAGTGTCAGCAAAACACACAAAGCAAAGCAACAGCACAGGTTACAGTGCTGTTCTCTGCTCTGGCTTAGGTGTAAGCAGCAGCCAGCCCAACAGAGCCAGCTCCAAAAAATCCCCGTGGAGCTGGAAGTTGGGAGAATGTAAAAAAGTCAGAGTTTATTCAGTGATAAATGTTCATTCTTCTCTATGACTACTAAGAATAAACTTTACCAGTCACACATCTTGCGTGAATACCTGTCACTGGATGAGTAACAAACCAGCTTCTGCTGGCAGAACCACACTTGTTATTTGCTTTGCCTTTGAGTTTCCAGTGCTCTTGCAATGAGTATCCTGAGCCAGGCGTCAGGACACATTCTTTCAGGCTGCACACCAGTGTGGCTATGCACAGCCCATCCACCAGGCATACAGACACAAATCTGAATTCTGTGTTTAAAGCCAGTAACAAGCTTAAAATGAAACCGCTGCGTGTGACAGCTTTCAAAGTTTGCCTGTAGCCAGATGATCAATCTGTACCCAACAAATTGCACTGCTTTGTATAAAACACATACTGCTTGCAAGAGCATCTGCTTGAAATGCAGTTGTGGTCTGCAGACCGTAAACATACCATACTAGACAGCAAAAGTCTTCAAACTTCTTTTTCATATAACTGTTTAAAATAAAAATGAGAAATAAAAAAAACCTCCAAGCTTACTGACCATATCAAAAAGCCTTGGTGTTATATTTTTTGTTGAATGGTGATGGTTTCTCTGGAAGAAAGATAAAAAAAAAACCCCAGACTTTTTGAAAATGTCATGATAGCTCAGAAGTATCCAAAGGTGTAAGTAGTAAAGAATGAGGGGAATGATTGCCAGAGAGGCAGTGGGAGTGATTTCCTGAGGAATGGAAAATACCCTTTTGATTTCCTGTGGAATGGAAGATGCCCCTTTTGATTTCCTGGTGGGGATGGAAGATGCCCCTTTTGAGTTACTCATGTACAGCCAGAAGGAAGCAACAGGGCTTTGCAGAGGTCAGCAATGCTCCTCGAAGGATAGACTGGATGTACAATCTGGCAATTTAGATGGTGTGAATGTGGTCAGTGAATTCACAAAGGCCAGGTGTGCACAGACACCTGTGTGTTCAGGGCCCATGTCAGCCACAGTGTGAGAATCCCCACAGGGCTCTGACACGCTGAATTTTGGGTTTGCATTTAAACACTGAGATTAATCAAGTCCTAAATCAGCTTTTAATCAGATTTTCAGCTGTCATTACTCCATTTCTTAAACCTTGCCAAGGTCCCCATGTCCCTGTGATGGGGCAAAGCTCAGAGCATGACCATTCACAAGGGACAGCTCTTGGCAGGCACCACTCCTGCCCAGCCTGGTGCCACTGGGAGCCTGGGGACACTTCCAGGCACTGCCCCATCTCCCACCTGGGCATCCCAACACAGTCACCTGCAGAGTTCTGCAGCTTCCTGCAGGATTTGGGAGCCTTGGTGCTGAGCTGCTCCCCTCCCTCCTGCACAGCTGAGGTAAAGAAAAGCACAGTTGTTGGCACAACTGGGATGACGTGACTGGAATTAATCTCTTGGGCTTATCTTGCTACTGACCTTATGATTCCAGCCAGAGAAACTGCGGCGGATTATTCACGGGGATGTTCCAACACAAGAGGAACAAGTTGACTTTAGATGACAGACATTTACATTTGCCCAATTAAATGTGCAATGAATTTCTGCTGGTTCATGCACAGGTCCACAGGTCCATCTGATTTTTTTTTTTTTTTTTTTTTTTTTTTTTTTTTTTTTTTTTTTTTTTTTTTTTTCCTGGCAATTCTCTACAGTGGGTCCAGTGAGATGATAAATCAGAAAAAAATCCTGGTCTGGACTATGAACCAGACCTCTCCAGGGTCCTGTGCATGGTGATGCCACCTGCATTTCTCTGGAGATTCTGGTCTGGCAGTGCCAAATGCAGTGCTTGCTCCTGCTGACTGGGGCACAAATTCTGATGGAGAATTGCTGCAGTTTTTTTTTAAAAATCACTTCTCTCAATGACACACACTTTGGAGATACAAACAATCAGGTAGGGCAGCTGATTTGTTTTTTGGTTGTTTGTGGGGGTCTTTTTGTTTTTGTGGGTTTTTTTTTTTGTTTGTTTTTTTTTTGTTTTGTTTTGTTTTGTTTTGGTTTTTTTTTTGGTTTTATTTTTTTTCAAGTAACAATTTCCTTGTTAGATCAGGAGTTAGTTCAACACGGTTGCACACAAAATTAGCCCGGCCACGTGGTTGTAAAAATGCAGATACCTGGTGAAATATTGGGAGTTCTACTGCTCAAGTGCTTGCAGCAGCTCCCTGTCCAACAGGTTCTGCGATGTAGGTGGGGGCTGTGGACAGCGACAGAAACCCAAACGCTGACTCAGCCGAGTGTAAAACCCCGTGTCAGTGCCAAAACACAACCCAAGAATGTGCTGAACCACGGAGTTAAAACAAACAAAGCTCCAGTGCTTGACAGGGAAGTGAGTGTTTGCACTTCCAGCAGAATCTGGACCACCACTCGTATTTCTGATTTTAGCTGAAATCTCCTCTAATAGCTGGGGCTGGGCTGCACCAGCTAGCACAGAAAAAAAAAAAAAAAAAAAAAAAAAGGAAAAAAAGTCCTGCATGATTCATTACATTACAGGGGGAGGGAAAAAATATGTTAGGAGGAACATTTAGTGCCCGTGTAGCTCAAGTGAGTAACAAATTCAGAACAAGCAGTTACAATTAGCAGATACTGTTGTTGCCAAGATCGTATCATTTCCTAACCAGATTTAATTAAAAGAGCAGTTCGGCTGCCTGGCACCCAGCTTCTCTGACTTCAAAGCCTTTCCCCTGGATCTAAACCCTGGCAACAGCAGAGGAGCAGCACCCATCACCCAGGGGAACCAGGTTGTGCAGCCCTTGCCGGTGCATTGCATCTCTTTTGAAGCTTCTAATTGCTACTCTGGCACAGCAACCCCCCCCCGTTGTTGTGGGAACCTTCAAAACCCCCCACCGAGCTGCTTTTTGGGGGGAAATCAGGAATACATCCTGCTCTGCAGCCCAGCCTGTGGCAGTCCTGTGAGATCACAACACAAAACCCTCCCACCTGGTCTGACCCGGACCCAAAACACAGAGAATGGCTTTTGATCAGGGGCTAAATGCAGATTTTCTGTGCTGTTGAAATCCCACCGAGGGGTTGAGACCTTTGTTCTGACTCACCTCTCATATCTTCAGGGGTTCTCCAGATCGTTCCAGGTTTCTCTGCAGCCCTGGTACCTCCCAGCTGTCCTCCAGCTGTTTCTCCTCTGTGAATTTCCCCAGTCCCTCTGGCAGAGAAGCAGTACATAAGATGGATGTGTTATATTCTCAGTAATTAGCTTCCTCTAATTTCATAGGTTCAGTATTTTATTATTTCAGCCTACTATTAAAATCCTGAAATTTGCAATTCACCTGCCTTTGCATCCAGCCACTAACATTCATAACGTAGTTGATTAAGTCACAAATTCATTGAGGGAGCAGTTTTAATTCTAGGAGCAAATTGCAAAAGAATTCAGGGAGTGGACTGCATATGCCAGGCATTAATTATGGCAGAACTATTTAAAACTTGCACAGGTCAACAGTTTTATTTCAAGCACACCCAAACACTGTTGTGCAGTTATTTTGATCAATTAAGCACATCTGCTGACAGAAATTACACTCAGCATGTCCCTTCTGGGTTTTTTTCCCCCAGGAAATATTTCCTCCCTCTCTTTTTGGTTCAGAAAATTATTTTAATACATTGCAGCAATCTATAAATAATGATGAAAACCTAGAAGGTCAAGGAGAGGGAGAAGTACAGCACATTCCCAGTTTTTCCTTCCGCAAGCAATAAATTATTAGCCACCTGTTGAAGTTAAAACTGATAAAAGGCTGATATAAAAGTCATGTTTCCTAACTGCAATCAGGTTTCTGCATGGTAAAATGAAGATATTCCAGCACATTTTACTGAAAGTATTGAATTCCCTCCTGTGAAGTGTTTTGTTTTGGCAGCAGTGGGGCTTTCACCCCTTCCCTGAGTCCCAGCCATGGCACAACACCCAGCAAAGCCCTGAGGAACAGGCTGCAGATCTGCTGGGCAAGCTCCAGTTCTTCATTTGCAATATTAGGATGAATCCTAATGCTCTGGGTTACTCTTCCTTCTTCCTTCTTCCTTCTTCCTTCTTCCTTCTTCCTTCTTCCTTCTTCCTTCTTCCTTCTTCCTTCTTCCTTCTTCCTTTTCCTTTTCCTTTTCCTTTTCCTTTTCCTTTTCCTTTTCCTTTTCCTTTCCTTTCCCTGAATGACTAAAGTGATGCTCACAAGAAAAAGATGAAGAGAAAGAACCGAGGTGTTTCCCTCCCCCGGTGCTCCTGTCTTTATCATTTCACTTCTGATAAAAGACACCTCTCAAAAAATGTATTTTCCCCTAAGTTTAGTGTTCCTGTAGCTCCCTTCTGCCAGAGAAATGCTCACAGAGAGGGGAGGAGCCTGACCCAAAGTTTGTGCACTCTAAGAAAAACCTGCAATCAGAAAAGCATCGCAGGAACTCACACAAAAATCCAAGCCTGGATTATCAGCACTAAGCAAAAGTGCTAAAGGAGAATTTTAGCAGATTATTACAGCGGATCCAGTGAGAGGGATAAAAATCCAACTCAGATTTCATTATTTTCATACTCAATTCCTGCCATAACTACAGCAGCTGTAAAAATCAGGCACACATCTAAAAGGGAAGGGCTGTAGAGGACCCTTCAGGTGTTTCTCCTCTGAAAGTTACAGCCTGTTATACCATCAGTAATAAAACATAATCGTCCTGAAACAACTCTTCAGATTTTAATGACAAGCTCTACTGCTTCACACCTGGCAAATTTTGTTTTAAAAAGTCATTTAGAGCCTAATATATTAGCACAGAACTCCAGACATGCATATAATTAAGTCATAATGTCTTCCAAAATTTCTTTCTTTCCGGTTCTAACGTTCAACCAGCTATTAACCAGTCAGACGAGCCAACAGGTTCTGTCTCAGCTTCTTCAAAATAATTTCATCAGCTTTCAAGAGTCTGTTCTCAGCAAGAACAAATGGAGCCAAACAGAATTTCCCTGCTGCCTGGAGCTCAAGCAGAGGAGGAACGATTAATGTTGAGCTGGCAGGGCAGTGAAGCCTCTGTGAGAATCCAAGGAGGTTTCACTTTATTTCAGACAAACTGCAGGAGCAGGATGTTCCACCATTTGGCTTGAACTCTGCATCCAGGCCCACATCCCTCCCCAGACAGACAGGACACAGGTTAAGTCCTGCCCTTGTTCTGTGGCTTCTCCCCTTTTCACCTGCCCATGTCAGGAATTGTTCCTTTGCTCTACAAGGTTAAAGAAATTTCTTATTAAAATTCATCACCTTAAAGGTACTGTGTGAGAAATGTTAAAGATAATTGGGTTGCACTCATGAATAAAGAATATTAATAAAACTAAGGAAGTGCTTTTATGTTCTTCAACCAGCAGCTCTTGTACTGCCCTTTAAGTGTGTTACACCCCCCCTTTGAGGAAGTAGCCATTAAAATTTTCTAATTAACGTTCCATTTGCAAATCCCTGGTTTTGAACTGTCTTCACCAGAACAGCAATCAAAGCAGGTAACAATCAGAAGTTTATGCCTCGAGGATCTGCTTTTCCAAATCATTTGTGTTTTCACTGGGCTGATGTTCTACTTTCACCTGACTCTCCCGAAGCTTTCTGAGCTGCCTTGTTCCACACCAAATTAGTCAGAGCTCCTCCACCTCCGAGAGACTCTCATATGAGAATTTCACAAAAATCAGCTCAGCTCAAAGACAACAAACTCCTGGAAATTTCAAAGCTTCTCAGAGACAAAAAGCTACGAGCTCATGATTAAAGAAAAAAAAAAAAAACAACCTATTACGCAGTTCAGCAAAGATTAATCAATACACTCCTGCAACACAATTACTGTGATTTTTTTTGAGGATATTTTTAGGAAAGAGAGAGTGAAACCATGCACTTCATCTGTAATTCCAAGCCAGATCCAAGGGTTCATACCTTGAATGAGGCTGGCAGGATTTAGAACAGTCATTTCCAGAGCTGATCAAGATAACACTATCAGCTCATTAGGGTGTGAGTATGCATGCTTAAACAAATTAAACTCATTTCTTGCTGATAAAAAGATATCTGAGGAAAACTGAAGGTCAAAGAGATTTATCCCATAAGGGATTCAGAGTCTGAGAAATGTAAAACTCCAGAAACAATGCATTTCTGAATACAGCTGTAACAAGGGTCTATTTCTCTGTGCTATTACACAAGTGGCATTAAAAAAAAAAACCAACAACACAGAAATTAATCTTTTGAGCAAGGATATTGAAGAGAGCACTACACAGAAGAAAAATAAGTTTCAAATCATCTCCCTAAAGAGCAAAAATATGTCAGTAGATAAATTTGCTGGGCTTTAATCCTATATATTGAAATAAGAGCAAATTAAAGGCCCATTTTTACAGGTTCTGGGATAATTCCTGTGCTAAGTGCTTCCAGCTTTTTGAAGGTCTACAGAGCTTCAATCACCCAGCACACTGAAATCTCTAAAGAGTAAAACAAAATGTTATGATAAGGCAGTTAAATTTTATGCTCGACTATACTCCATTTTATTGAAACAACACAGATTCTGACAGATGTTTCTCCCTGCCTGCCTCCACCTCACTCGTGGGACAGCAGAGACAGGAAGAAAAGCAGCCCAGACGTGGTGTAAATCTGTGTCCTCTTGAAATCCAGAGGCTCAGTCCAGCTCAGCAGAGTGCAGCAGGAAGCTGTGAGCACTTTGACATCGCTGCTGAGCGCTCGCTGCTGCCCTCACCCTCCCCAGAGGGATCCTGAGGTGTAAAAAAGTCCATCGGGAATCTTTCTTTTGCCACCAGGGTCAACACTCCAGGCCCACAAGTATCCGTTTTCTCCTCCCTGGCTGTAGGAGGATCAGCGATTCCAGAGCAGGCACTTTCCAAGCTGGCACATCCCCAGCTGTGACCTGCAGTTGCACTTCTTGAAACCTCTGTGCCCTGGCCTTGGCCCCTCTCCAGCTGAGTCACTCGGTGACTTCCACTGACTGCAGGGAATTCCTGAGGAAGTGTCTGATCACCAGATGCTGCAAATGTCCCTGTGAGCACAGCTGAATCTGCAGGAACAGTGCTGTGGGGCTGAGCCAATATTAAGACATCAGTGCTGAGGATTTTCTCCTGCTCCTCCAGCCTCTCAAGGGAGTGAAGCACACATGGATGGATGGTGTGCTCTCTCTCCAGGGGTTGTGATCCAGCTCTCTTACAGACAGATCTGAGCCCAAAACTGGGGCTAAACAGGACCCCCAGTCAGGCCATTGTGAGAGTTCCCTTCTTATTTCATGTCTTTCCTGTTTTGTTAACATTTGAACTACCAGAGCAGAGTTCATTTAACCTGACAAAAAGATGTCTCCAGCCTGTGAAACCCCACAGCAGACTGTGAGCACCCTGCTTCTGAATCAGACTGGTTTGGGTTGGAAGAGATCTTAAAAATCATCCAGTCCCACCCCATGCCATGGTCAGGGACACCTTCCACTGTCCCAGGCTGCTCCAAACCCTGTCCAGCCTTGGGCACTGCCAGGGGATCCAGGGGCAGCCAACCTGTGCCAGGGCCTCCCCACCCTCACAGGGAAGAATTTATTCCTTAAGTCTAATCTAAATCTCCCTCTCTCAGTTTAAAGCCATTCCTCCCTGTCCTATCATTAGGTGTTGCTTTCCAACAACGTTTCCAACAAATGCAACTTGAGCTTTTCTAGTTTTTCCTCCTCAGTCACCAGCTGGAATCCTCTGGTAATCGAAAATGCTCAGCTTTACACCAGAATCACCTCGAGATCTTTGTCGTGCCTTCATCTTCAGTTCTCCACTCCTGTAATCTCCTTTCACCTGAGCTTTGCTCTGCCTGGTCCCCAGCAGAAGCCAGAACAAATCTCTGAGCTCCTTTGCATGGCAAAGTAGCAGAAGCCACATAAACCTGAGCACATTTCCAAGCTCAGCAGAGCACTGCACTCATTCCTAACTAGAGACATCCTTCACCAGGCTCGAGATTTTACAGGTGCTCAGGCTCTGAGAGCTGTGAAATGAACAATAAAAGACTTTGGGTAGCTTAGCATGAAGGCAAGATTGCAAATTAATGTTAAGTTTTATTCAGGCTTACCCGGAGGGCAGCAATGGATCCTGCTGTTAGGGGATGAAAAATAAAAATGCTTAAAATTTGAATTACTGGGACCTACAAGGAGTCCAGCTCTGAAGTGAATGGGGATCCAACCCACATCCTTGGCATTATTAGCACCACACTCTAACAAACTAAGCTGATCTCAGAGCCAGGCATGTTTATTCCATGTATTCCCCACAGAACACCAACTGCCTGCAGTGTTTGCCTCCAGCTGCAGGTGCAGGGGTTAATTCCCAGATGGATGCTTGAGTTCAGGGGGAAAACCCCTCACCCAAAGCATGATTTGCCCCAATACATCACCTGCTCAAGCTACCACCCAGAGGGCATCAGGCACATTAATTAGCCCAGGGTTCCTGTTGGAAACAGAAGTTGTGAATGGGATTGGAAGGGACAGGAATTGTGCTCAGCTACTGAGATAAGGATATGGGGCAGCTCTCAGCACACTGGACATCAGGTGTGCTTTTCCTCTACATTCAGCTCATTCAAGCCTAAGTTAATTAAAGCCCTCAGTGTCTCGTGGCAGAGATAACTTGTCTGCAATGTTTTCTTCCAGCACCCAGAAGGAATACCTGAGACTCTCAGTCAACAAATACTTCAAGAGAGACTGGTTCTAACTTTAAAGAATGAAAGAGAAAACCCAGCTCATTTCCTCCAGCCTGAATTCTCTACAGAAAAGATAATATTTATTTTTTTTTGCCCTCCTGCCAACCAGCACAGCGAAGTCCCCTCATCCCCAGATGTCAGAATTCCCCATGAAGGCCAAACTGCTCCCAATAATTGATAATGATACCTGCTGATACCAGCTGTCCCTCACCCCAAGCCTGATTAATTGACTCAGAGATGTCTCTTCTCACATTGGGGACCTAAGTCTCTGCAAAGGGAACCAACAGGCAGAAGGAAAAGGGAAAAGCTTCAGCTGGCACTCATCCAAACCTCTGTCTTTCTGTGAAGATAATCTCCTCAGGGAGGAAAAATGGCACAGTGAATTTCCCAGGACACACAGCAGCAGCAGAATGGTGTGTTGGGCACACTCAGGGCTTTTTTGCCCCTATTGAGAAGAGTCAGGTTTTGCCACACACTTTATACTCCTTTCACACTTCAGAGGCATCAATTGCAGAGAAAGCTTGGGCCCAGCCCTCCTGCACCATGAATTCACTTTGAAAGCAGCAAATAGACTTGGTTATTGATGTGTGCCTTTCCAGAATGGAAGCTCCAGCTAAGAGCTGAAAAGCTGCCTGACAGCTCCTGGTGAAACAAATCACCTCTCTTTTCATGGATGAGAACAAGTGGACCAAATTACAGAAGTATTAAAAATCAGTCAAGTATTTCATCACCTACAAATGCAAATACAATATGTGCAAGCTGAGAGAAAGACAAACAAATTACTCCTGAAAAGGTGGGTGGGGAGAAGGAACAAAATGTATTGATCTTTAGACCTCAGCCTTTCCTCTGCAGATAAATCTCTGTTGAAATCAAACCAGATTAAAAAAATCTAACCACAAAACCAAAGGAGAATTCAAGTTATGATTTTGATCATCACCCCAACCTGGTCTGTAGATTTTTTTCTCACATGAAGCTGCTGAAAGGGAAGGATTGAAGTCTGAGCCAGGCTTTCCCTTCACTGCTTCTCTGCAGCTCCAGCAAATTTTACCCTGAGTGTGTTAGCTGTAGAGGATGGGTGTCTGCTCACAGCAGCTCACAGGCCATGCAGAAGGTGAAGGAGGGAGAGTGATTTATTATGAACTTTCTCTTCTCGAAACATATTTCCTCATATCACCAGAAAATATTCATGGCATTCTGCAGACCTTTTTCTACCTTTTTTTTTTTTTTTCTTTTTATGAAACAGCTGCTTTCTTCCAAAGGCAACAAAAGCTGATTTATGTGAAGCAAGATCAGAACTTTAGATATGAACACCACCTGGAATTAACAGGTTTTCTTTTCTTACTTGTTTAACAACAAAGTGGAAGGGTGAACCTTCAGTTTGCTCAAAGAGAATATAAAAGCAAACACACTAAGAGCTGGCTATCTATGATGAAGATGCATGAAATAACTGGGAATATACAATTAGAGAATTCACTAGGGGTAAAAAAAGAGGGAAAAAACTCTCCACACTTTTTTTTTTTTTTTTTTTTTTTTTGTGTAAAAGCAGAGAGTTTGGCTTAAGCTTTTAGCTGGCAGCTAAAAGTAAAACACCAATTGTTTCTTAGGCTGAATTATCACTACATGTTTCATAAGGATTAAGTAGTATTGTTATTAGAATAGTCAGTGATCCAGGATGCCAGAAGATTGGAAGATTAAACAAAAGCTAATCTCTAGAAAAGTAGGACAGAATGCTTTGTTTCTTTTTCAGGAAAAAGGATTCCCAGGTTCTCAAAAGCTGGCTTGGTAAGGTGACATTTTCTTCAACAGCAATATTTTCCCTTCTACCTCTTCCAGGAATAATTCATTGTCTAAAAACTCTGTGTACAGAAGGGATCAAGAAGCGCTGGTGTTATTTTTTTTTGGACAATTTAGTCAAAACAACAACAACAACAATAATAATAATAATGATAATAAATCAGGACACTCTCTGGTTGCACTGGTGGTCAGAGGCTGGCACAGCTGGAAAAGGCTTTGTTTGAAGGGGTTTGCAGAGTTTGAAGAGGTGTCAGCAAACCACTGACAGAATGCTGCGAG
The DNA here is from genome assembly GCA_027886175.1 of Phylloscopus collybita. Classification (NCBI taxonomy): domain Eukaryota; kingdom Metazoa; phylum Chordata; class Aves; order Passeriformes; family Phylloscopidae; genus Phylloscopus; species Phylloscopus collybita. The sequence continues at coordinate 3,694,633 of JAJNNQ010000100.1, forward strand.
AAGTGATAATTTAGCAAGATATTTAGGAAATGTTAAGGTTTTTTATGTGAGAAAGATGGTGAGTGTAGAGCCAACCTCCCAGCACAATCCTGCATCAGGTTTGCCTTTTATTTTTAGCACGTTTTCAGTACCAGTACTCTATTGCAATATCAGTGGCATTCAGGACTGATAAACAGGTTAAAGTGACACTGATAAATACAGTTCTTAAGTTACATAAAACACAGAGAAACTCCCACCAAATGCTTAAGGTTTTGGAAGGTGGCTTAGGTTTGGGGCCTTGTAAAGAGATTTTTGAGTGCTTAAGGAACTTTTGACAGCCAACAACAAAAAGAATCCCAGGAGTTCAGCACTCAGTTCAGGCAGAAAGTTCTGAAAATGGTCTAAATTAGCCTTTGAAATGTACAAGTATCTATAGTAGCTCTGAGCAATGTTTATAATCCTGCTGTAGGACAAAGAGATGGCACATATTAAGTAGATCTCTTGTAGACACATCCATTAAATATTCTCTGCACAGGAAGAAACTTCTCATCCAAGTGCAGGAGACCGACCTGGAATGGGAGCAGCACAAATATCCCAGCCCTTGGAAGCTTTTATCCAGGAGAGAGGGAAGCTTTAAAACATTTGCAATTCATATCTGAGCGATGTCTTGCTTGCCCCCAAGGCTCCCTGTTCCGCTGAGAGTCCCAATTAAACAGATGCAGCTGCTAAAATTAGGGATCCTAATGGGCATGCACAGGGCCAGGCCCTTCCTTGGGATCAAAGGCACCTCAGTGGGAGGGACTGTGGCAGCTGGGAAGGTCACCTGGGTGTCACAAAAGAAACAACACTCATGCACTGAGATGTCCAAGGCAAAGAAAGGGGCAGTTTATTTACAGATATTTATAGAATTCTAACAGTGACCGTGGATTGGAGGAAGAAAATTGTCCTCTCCAACCACACTGCTCTACCCAACAGCCCATCAGTTCTCTCCTCCAGAAAGGAATGCAAAACAACCATTATTTACAGGAAAAGTGCCTGAGAAACTCAAAAAGCAAACATCAGAAGGCTGAAACAGAACTTTAGAAAAACTTTAGAAGAACAGGGCGACACTTTAGTGGGCCAGCTTGGGTCAGGGTGGGGTGAGAATGAGCAGGAATCAGAGAGGGAAAATTTGCTCACAAGAACCCACACCAGACAGCACAGAAGGGGAAGGGTCTCTGCAGCACCCTTGGTGGGATTTGGATCCTTCTCAGTGGGGCAGTAAAACAGGGAGCATCTATTTCAGTCACCTTTGGGGTAATCCTGTGTGTGCTGGAGCCTTTTATTCATCAGAAGGCTGAAAAGAGCAGGGCAGGGTGACACCTGGGAAGCCCAAACCCTCCCCAGGGCAGTGTCTGGCCCCAGCAGTTGGCAGTGGGTGCTTTGTGCCTCAGGGAATGTTATAAATGCACGTTTTGGAGTTGGCTTTTCACATACAGTAAGATGATTGCTTTATGGGAAGGTTGTATTGTATGTTCTTTCATTAATAGAATTTGAAAAATGTGATAAATGAATATTCTTAGTTTGTAACAAAGTAGAGATGGGGGTTATTTTTTTTTGTAACTCCTCAACTAGATAGAAGACAGAAGGGACGTCTGGAATTCCTGAACTAAAGATTTCTGAAAAAGAACAATTGAACCTTTTGAGAGTCTGAATCTTTGGAAGACGGATTTACAACATCCATCCAGACCCCATGGAGTCCCTCAGATAAACTGTGTACTTAAGGGGGGTCTTGAAACCAAAATGAATATTTGAGTCATGTATTAGCTTATTTAAATATGTAACACAGATGTCCTTAAAACAAAGGATCTGAAAAGAGACGGCGTGCTGATCTTGTTGGTATCAGCACCTCGGCTGAAAAGAGCTTTGTTGTTTTTTTGGGGGTTTTTTTTGTTTTGTTTTGTTTTGTTTAGTTTTGTTTTGTTTTTTGGTTTTTTGTTTTGTTTTGTTTTTTTGTTTGTTTGTTTTGTTTTTTTGGGGGGGGGTTGGGTTTTTTTTGTTTTTTTGGGGGTTTTTTTTGTTTTGGTTTTGGTTTTGGTTTTGGTTTGGTTTTGTTTTGTTTTGTTTTGTTTTTTGTGTTTTTTTTTTTTGTCTCCTAATTGTCTATTTTATTTTATTTTTATTAAACTTATAAATTTCACATAAAAGTGAATCGTGTTTTTCACAGGGGAGCTCTGGCAGGGATGCAGTGACCTGCGAGCAGAAGGATGCTGCAGGACTGGGGGTTTAGGGCTGCACAGAACTTCAGCTTCAGAACCAACTCTGACTTCCTGGATTAATTAATTTCAATATCCCTTGTCAGTTTGGCAGCACACAGCCCTCCATCCCTGGAGCCTGGGTCTCGGCTCAGCCGCGTTGGGGTAATCTGCAGGAGAAGAATGTTAACGCTGCTTATCCGAAACAAAGCACAGGAAACATTCCCCCCAACGGGATCAGGCAAATTACAACAGGCTTAAAAGTCCTTGCTCCTTTTATCTCCGGTGGGCTTTGCTCTCCATCTCCTGCATGTCCCAACCAACTTGCTGTTGCCTTGTACCTCTTCCTGAGAAACACGACTCAAACCAGCGCTCAGGGAGCCCAGGGAGGTCTCTTGGATTTGTAGTTCCAGGTCGGTGTTGAAGCTTTATTGCATAAACAATTGAGAGTCTGAGCTGGCTCTAAACTCAGGACACTCCAGGCTAAGGGCTGGTGTGGAATTTTTATTAATCAGCTCATATATTCACTTGCTAACTTATCTCCTAAATTCCTCTAGCCAGTCCCTGAAAATGAGAGCAACCATTCCTCAGTAATGAATGAGGTTTCCAGCATTTCAAATCTCAAAGTACAAAACTATCAGTGTTACAATATTAAACATCTGCTGCAAGTCCTTCACAGCTAATTGTCAGCCTTTCTATGGCTCCCTAATGAATTTTTTTCAGGGAAAGAGAGGCAAGGACGGACTACATTTGACCTGCAGTGAGATGACAGAGCTCATGCTGGAAGGGAAATTTGGAAAACGTTTCTCTGGGGTGAGGGACAAGGAAAAAAAAAAAAAAAATCTGTGAGGAAGAACTTAGCAGATATTCCTGTTTGCAAACAGCCAGTTTGGAAGATTAATATCTCCTGCAGCCTGAATAAAATGGCAGAGTTGGGGTTTATTTCCATTAGAAAATAACTTTCCTAACAGATCCCAAATCAGGAGGTAGATCTGTTCAATTTTTAACAACGTTCTAATTTATTTCAGTGAATGTTCCATTTCAAAATCAAACACATGAACAGCACCATTTCCAGGGTGGTTTGGCCAAAATGCACCTGCATATATATGGCACATGGGGCTGGGAGTCCTTCCACACACAGCACATCTCAAAACCCACACAGACAGAAATTTTCATTCATGTTCACTACTAGATTTGCAGGAATTTGTGGAAAAATCCAAAGAAATGGCTATTATATCCCCAGCTGATGTAAAAACTCCACTGAAATAAATAAAACCAACTTTAGATTTAGTGTGTAACTTCTGGAATGAGCTCTGTGAGGTTGCTCTGCGCTGCTCATTTCGAGGGGACAAGAACCATGACAAAACCACATCTCATTTTTCACAGGTAAAAAAACCCCAGAACCTACTGAAATGATGAAATCATGAAACAGGAATGACTTCCATCCCACGACCTCATTCTGTGATTCAGGTCCGGTTAACTGCCTGCTCAGTTATTTGAATTCTCATTGAATAATCATTTCGTTTGACACCGATTCTGCTGTATTTTATAATTTTGAGCTCACCATTCACTTCAATAAAGAGGCTGAAGGATTGGCTATTAATGTCAAGGCTTCTGGAGTGAGGTAACGAAGTGTTTTGTTAACTAAACACACATCAGGAGTTAGAGTTATGGTGGCAATTCTTAGTCTTCCTGAGACAGCTGGAAATTGGAAGAAGCAGAATCTGGAGAATTTTATGATCCTTTTAGTGAACATAAATTAGATATGAAAAATAATTTTCTGCATACTGATCTACAGTTACTTGAAAATCCAGGCTTGAAAAATAGGGGCAATTCTTTCAGAGGCAGACTGATTGTTCTCTCTCAAGTCTTGGTACCCATCCATTACAGCTCCGTGGTGGGCACCTCCTCACCCTGCAAGCACTGAGGATTTGAAATGCTCTCTTTTGTCTCCCCTCACAGTTAAATGCCACGAGAAGCTTTTCTGTTTGCATCTGAAGTTGCAGCGACTGGCTGGGATCTGACAATGCACCCAGGAGGACAGCAATCCATCAGGAATGTCCAGCAGGGCCTGGAGAAGAGGAAAGTTGTCTCCAGTTCTGGGCCCCTCAGTTCAGGAAGGACATTGAGATGCTTGAGTTCATCCAGAGGAGGCAGTGAGGCTGGTGAAGGGCTTGGAACACAAACCCTGTGAGGAACAGCTGAGGGAGCTGGGGGTGTTTTGCCTGGAGAAAAAGGAGACTCAGAGGTGACCTTATCACTCTCTACAGGTACCTGAAAGGTGGCTGTGGTCAGCTGGGGTTGATCTCTTTCTCCAGGCAAGAGGACACAGCCTTAAGCTGCACCAAGAGAAGTATAGGTTGGATGTTAGGGAAAAGTTTTTCACAGAAAGAGTGATAAAGTGCTGGAATGGCCTGCCCAGGGAGGTGGTGGAGTCACCATCCCTGGCTGTGTTTAAATAAAGCCTGGATGTGGCACTCGGTGTCGTGGTTTAGCTGAGGTGTTAGGGCTGGGTTGGACTTGATGATCCTGAAGGTCTCTTCCAACCTAGAAATTCTGTGATTCTGTGATTCTGTGAAATATGGGCAAAAATCAGTGGCACATCTCTCCACCAGAACCCAAAGACAATCCTACACAACTGGAAGCTTTTGGAGTAGATCTGACTATTAAAAAGCAAAACAAACCCCAAACCCAACAACACGCCACATAACTCGGTTATCTGGACCCCAAATTGTCACTATTTCCACTAATCCCCTGTGTCTTTGACATCAAAAAGCCTGGACTAGTGATTGTGACTGTTACTCAGGATCTGGTGCATTATTAAGGCTCAGCCTGGAAGGGCATTAGAAATCCAAAAGCCTGAGTTTTATTCATTGCCTCTGTCAGAGGTCCCAAGAACAGGGTTGTTCTGTACTGAATGGACACAGAAGGAATTTCTGCTCTCGAGTTGTGAATGATTGATTACTCTAATTTTTTCCTGAGTAAATATTTCAAGTCCTGGACTTGATGTTGTAAAATAAATCATGTTGTAATTATACCTTACCAGTGTTTCAGAAGAAAAAATGTGCAGGGATTTATTATCTCTGATGAACAGCCTTATAACAGGAGACACCTGAGCGAGACAAACAAATTTACAGTTTCCATCAATGCATTTCATTCCAGATTAAAATGTCTAAAACCGGAATTTAAACCTGACCTACCTGATTCTGGAAGTTTGTCAGGCTTATCTGACAGAGGATCGTGGAGCAGGACTTGTTCCTTTGCAAGGCAGCTGGTTTCAGCCCACCAGTGTGCACTGAAGCATCACATCCAACTGCCAATGGTTATAAATTGCTTTATTTTACATAATGGAAGTGCAATTTGTAAAGCCAGTGTTTGGAACTCGAGACACTGAATTTGTGTTGTAAGCTGCCTGATTTCTGGCTGTCAGGCTGAAAAACCTCCCTGTAGAGCAGGGAAGTCAAAGGCTGGGGTTCACTCCAACTGCAGAGCAGGATTGCCATGACAGGTTGGACACAAAGTGTGCAGCAGAAGAGAAAAGCATTTAATGTTTTGTGATATTTCTCTAGGTTTGGAGTGGGGAGTGTGATTTCCCTGTCACCTCATCACCGTGCAGCTCCAGCTCTCTCTCCTTTCCTTGGGCACATCCAGAACAGAAATAGGAGCTGGCCTCGGGCAGCTGCAGAAACTACAAAATGAAATTTGGAATGGCTGAGAGAGCTCAGACAATTTTGATTTGCTACCCAAGCAGAAGAGTGAAGGCTTGATCCTGAATTCATCCTCGGATTCAAGAGGCAGACAACACTCATCTGGGATTCTTTCCTGTCCACCCAGCTGTTGGAAAATCAGACAGATAGATTTTCCTAGACGCCATAAGCTTTTAGAAAGGCTCACCAGTCTTGAGAGATAATAATAAATAATAGTAATACTGATAACAATAAAAACATTAGTAATAATACTAATAATAGTAATAACTTTATGGTATAATTTATATAAAATATATATAATATAATTTTTAATATTATTATCTCTCAAGGTTCACCAGCCTTGAGAGATAATAATAAATAATAGTAACAGTAACAGTAATAGTAATAACAATAAAAACAATAGTAATAATACGAATAATAATATCTTTATAATATATATTATGTATTATATATATAATATAATTTTTAATATTATTATCTCCAAAGGTTCACCAGCCTTGAGAGATAATAATAAATAATAGTAACAGTAATAGCAGCAGTAGTAGTGGTGGTAGTAGTAATAATAATAATAATAATAATAATAATAATAATGATGATGATAATAGTAATAAAAATAATAAGATCTTTGCCCCCTCACCCAGCCAGAACACGCCTGTGCCTGGCAGCAACCATGACCCAGACCCACAATGTCACCAGCCATCTGAATTCACTGTAATAAATGGGATATTTCAGTGGGTCCCTAATGATTTCTGTCAGGGGAGTGTAAAAGGCAGAGGCCTGAAAAACTGAACTCACGAACCTCTCCTGCTGTTTCAGTGATAATGCCCTGCTGCCTGTTTGCCTGGGTGAGCTGCACAGAGCACAAGGTCCAAGCTCTCGCTGCATTTCTGCTCCCCAATACGATTTTAACCATCAGTGCTTGATCTGGGAGACATCCATGGGGAATATCCTCAGAAAGCAAAGGGAACTGCAGCTGCAGGAGCTGGGGTCCATCCTCTGGACAGCAGGCAGTCTCTCAAGGTGGATTATTTTCAGCCTTCCAGTCTTTTAAATTATCTTCTCTTTTGAGAAGTTCTGAATTATACAGCAGTATCTTTTTTAGCAGTGGAAAAAGTCATTTTAAGCACTCTGCCTCCTAATCTCATTGCAAGTGTAGCATTCAAGAATGAAAGGGTCTCAAATTACTTTAAACTCCTCAGGAGACACCCTGGGCAACGCTGTTTTAAACATCAGATACCGACCTGAGCCACAGACTCTGAACAATAGACTGTGCTAAGTAGATATGAAAAAGAGTCTTAATTTCAAATTAACTCATTTAAAAAGACACTTCTCATAATCACCAGACTAATTCTTCAAGGGCTCAGCTCAGTTAAAATCATGTCATCTACCTAGTGTGGTTCCTGCTGTAATTTATTTCCTGCTCCTTTTGAAGGGATCATTAGACCAGCTCTGTGAGATTTTTACTAACTACTGTTGATGCTTCAAAAGGGGAAGAGATGGTAAAAACCAGGGGTATGCAGATATGAAATTATGTGTTTGACCAAATCCACATTTCTGGAGTAAACACTCCAGAGTTTGGCTCAGGTTATATCCAGTCTGAAAATGCACATGCTTACAAATAACCTTTCACAAAAATAGAGAAAAAAGGAGAAAATCCCCAACAGCTCTAATTTTGAATGCAACTAATTATAAAGATCCAGGCAGTCATGTACTGGGAGACTGGAATTATTCACAGTGGGTTGAAAACACAACCCAAGGAGGACAGTGATGGTGAAGATCTTCATGAAACACCCTTGCTGGGAGAGTTCCTCTCTGAATGCCTCATTTCTGAAAAATTCCTGCTCACCCCACGCTTTTAAAACACTAATGATCTCTGAAACTGGTGGCTGGCTTCCATATTCAAATGATTCCCCAAATATCAATGCAATTCTCTTCTGTTTGCCTCAAAACTTCCTGTTTTGACCAAAACTGCCGATTCCAGAGCACCGATGTGGTGATTGGCATCCCCCAAAGCACACACAGAATTGCTCTGCTGATGGTCAGGCTGCTGCAATTCTCAATTTACAAGGGCTGTTATGACTCACCGTGGACACATAATTGGTTAATTAAACTTTCTATACAATTCATCTACACAAATGTAAAGCCAAAATGCTGATTTGCCCTGTGAATGGCCTAAAACTCAGCTTAACATTCAGCGGAAAGCAAAGGTAAGTGACACGGCATCTGAATGGCCAGGGACGCCAAGAAATAAAAGTTTACTGTGTGGAAAAGGAACTTTAGAAGAAGATTTTGTCTTAGAAAGCTACTGACTCTTCAAGGATGTTATAAAAAGATTTGGTACAAGTCACTGCTAAGCAATTTAGTTTTGTAGGAAATCCTCAGTGACTTGCAAGGGTTCATATAATGGTCAATGGAAGATTAAAATAATGAAATTTTGACCCCAGGAGATATTTTAAACCATATGATTGGGATAAGACAATCCCATTATCTGGTTCCAAATCTGATCTTACTGAGGAAAGCAGCTAAAAACATTTCAGAGAGTGGATCAGATGCTGTCAATAAAGACCTCACCGTCTGGGAAAAAAAAAGTCCAGAGGGCAGAAATCCATCCCTTGGGCTTTGCAACAAGCCAAAATAAAATAGTTAGGGAGACACTGAAACTCCTACATGCACGGAAGGATGGGAAATAGATGGAGTTCCCTAATGAATCCCATAATGACTTCCTGAGAACTTGACATCCTATAAAAGCACTGGAACCCACGAGGATGAGGACGTTCAGCAACAACCAGCAACAGAAGCGTGTGGGATAAATAATGAATGGCACATCCTGCAAGCAATCAGACATTCAGAAGTCTCCTTCTCCCTGGTGGGAACCATTAACATCATCAACAATTCCAAATGGCATTGCCCAAAGAGAAGTTTGGAGATGTGTCTGCCACAGAGGCCAGTCCTACTGACTGTGGGGGATTCCCAGGTGGGACACAGAGGTTTTCCTGCCCGGATCAGTTTTCAGGAGCACTTATGACCAAAAAGCTTGGTGGTGGATGACTCTGAGGCCCAGAATACTCAGCACAGTTTTTCCTACTGAGTGAAGGCTCCTTCTACAGAGAGTCTCATTAAAAAGAAAATCTGACTCTGTTAAAGACCTTAATGACACAGACTCTGACTTCAGCAGGCTGACAATGACTCAGTTTATTTCTGGTAATTCCTTCCCTTTTATGCTGTTCTACAGAGAACAATTCAATTGGTGAAACAAAGACAAACTTCTTCAATCACATTGGTCAAACCAAAGGGACATCAAGAAGTCCCTCCTAGGGAAAGGAATGTAAACAAAGGTCACAGTTAGGAAAACGTGTCTCCTGTTGACAGAAAACTCTCTGGGAAAAGAGTTTCAGAAAACCAAAACATCTCAGGCACCAACCAGGGCTACAAAACTCCTTGTCCCAAACTGATGACTCTTTTTCCACGGAAATCAGACTTTTAATAACAAAAAAAAAAGAGTTAATAACAATAAGAGAATTTTAACAAAAAAGAGTTTTTATGACAACAGGTTTCTGGTTCACAACCCAGGCTACTCAAATGCTGGAGGAAAAGGACTTCCCCCCAAATCCCAGCTGTACACTCAATGCTTATGAGAGAAAGCAGAGCCGCGGCTACAGAGAAAAGGGAATTTCACGACAAGCCCCAGAACTATTTATGCTCTCTTGAAAGAGACAGCCTGGGACACCATCTCATCCTTCTTGTTTTCTCTGCTCTGTTGGTAAAGCCCCAGTGTTAACCCTGCCACACTAATGACTTCCATTTAGCTCTGCATTTCAGACAAGACTTATCACCTCACTTACACATCCTTGGCCGGCACGGACAGAATATCTTCCTTTTCAGTGCACACAGCAAAGTCTGCAGCAAGCAGCATTGATCATTCCATTATCACTCTGTTATACTTAATTTCCTCTTCATCTTTCCAGTCAAACTCCATCCCAGACCACATCAATAGTGCTGGCAACACCCTGATGGATTACCCTGGCTCCAGGTACGGTGCAAAATTGCTTTCGTGTTGCCCCAGCACCACTGAGCTCTCCTAAACTATTCAGAGCAGAAAATTAACAAGTGCATTGTGATTTTTTTCAAGCGCTCTGATGTGACTTCTCAACGAGCGTTTAACTGGTGCACCAGGCAGTTTGACAAAGCACCAGAACTCTGCCAAGATTCTGACAGGAGCAAAAAGCAGCTTTAGCACCCACCTGGGCAGCTCCTGTATCAGGTGAGGGTTTTGGTTTGTTTTTTTGTTTTTTTTTTTGTTTTTTTTTTTTTGTTTTTTTTTTTTTTTTTGGTGGTTTTTTTTTTTTTTGGTTTTTTTTTTTTGTTTTTTTTGGGGTTTTTTTTGTTATTGTTTTTTTTTTGGTTTTTTTTTTGTTTTTGGTTTTGGTTTTTTTGTGCTTTGTTTGGGCTTTCAAATGATAATCTAATGTACACGACACTTGTACTAACAGAGTTTTACAGTGCTAAAGGTTCTCACACTTTTTACATTGACACAAAACTTAAGGTTTACAGGTTTTGTGCGTGGGACAAAAGACTTTTGTCATCAGTTATTGTCTGTGTAATTTATGTATATGTGCTTGCTTTTCTGTTCTTGTCAGCATGTTTCTGTGCTTGATATGGCTTTATGTTCTTTGTTATAATTCACTTGTTATAATTCACTTGTGTTCTGTGTTTGTAGAAACCTAAGCAAGCTCTTTGCTTTTTAGGTTAATAGAGAAGGTGTACTTTCTACTTCCAGTTTGTCTTAATTCTAGATTTCTGATTAAAACGAAACGATTTCCTTTTCATTTTCTCTAGATGTACAGATGCAAAATTGCACTTTAAGGTATATTTACCGACAGATGGCTGCGATCAGCAGCTGTGACTGATAAGAAACTCACAGGACACAGACTGCTGATACAGATATTTTAAGTGCTCTGATGCGACTTTGCAACGAGCGTTTAACTGGTGCAGAGGGCAGCTTGACAAAGCACCAGAACTCTGCTGTTTTGGGGATTCTTACAGGAGCAAAAAGCAGCTTTAGCACCCACCTGGGCAGCTCCTGCCTCGGTTTTGCCCCCAGGCAGTGCCAGGGGATCGTGCTCAGTGCCAGTCAGCACCATGGAACAGCAGGGATTGCCAGCGCCCTCCACTCTGAGTAAATGAAGGCAGAGAAGAAAATTAAACTCAAGAAACTTTGTGAAATAAAGCCAATCAAGGAGCTTTTGGGGAGGAATGTCTTTAGAGATCGGGAGCAGCAATTTCCTTTGAAATCAGTGGCTGCCAATGGCTTCGGTTTAAAGGATGAAAAAAAGGCTTTTCCTTCTCCTTTCCAGATCCAGCCAAAACACCAGCACTTGCCTCATCCACAGCCCAACAAAGGGTCCCATCGGCCCCAGAAATTACAATACTGAACACTAGTGGACATTAGGGATTATAAGAAAGGGAAATTAAAAAAATTAAGTAACTCTCATCTGCCTTTTTTTTTTTTTTTCTGAGACCCAAAGATTCTTTGAGCCAGGCTGTTCACAGCCAGGATGTTACCAGTAACTTGACTGCAGAGTTCATCAAAATGCAAACTGTCCTGCACCAGGAGCAGCCCGTGGCACTGCAGCTCTGCAGGCAGAGCAGAGGCTGAGCAGCAGGGCAGAAGCACAACCTGGTAATCCATCCTTCTCTTGCTGTGGGAAGTTTTTGTCCCCTCACATTAAGCTGTGCTGGCTCATTTGTTCACAGTGAGTTGAAAACACAACCCAAGAGGGACAGTGATGGTGAAGAGCTTCATGAGATGCCCTTGCTCAAGGCTGAGTTCTTCTCTGAATGCTTAATTTCTGAAAAAAAAAAAATAAATTGTGAAAACAGGAATTACCTGCAGATGCTGATCTCAGATCTGCATTGCAATCTGCAAGACAGTGGCAAATGAGTTCCAAGAATATTCCATAAATCCCTTGCCACCACAGAGCAGAACTTTCACTTGCAAACTGTAAGGGTGGAACAAGCCCTTTTCATTGCCATTATTTGAACCCTTTTTATAACATTTTAACTGATTTCCTTAATATGTTAGCATGCAAAAATTGTGGTATTGCTCAAATTGATAGATGTAAAAATGCAATGTCCAAACTGCTGAGAGGACTTCACCCCCCATTGAACACCCCAATGCACCCCTTTGGTGCCTTCATTTTCTTCAGCTGGCCTATCCCCACACCAGAAGATAAATTCACAGAATCACAGAATCACAGAATCACAGAATCACAGAATCACAGAATTTCTAGGTTGGAAGAGACCTTCAAGGTCATCAAGTCCAACCCATGCTCTAACACCTCAACTAGACCATGGCACCAAGTGCCACATCCAGGCTTTTCTTAAACACATCCAGGGATGGTGACTCCACCACTTCCCCAGGCAGACCATTCCAATACTTTATCACTCTTTCTGTGATTAACAAAGAATTCTTATTAATTTGTTAATTTCTGAAATTAACAAAGAATTTTATTTCTTTTTTTTTTTTCCCTGGCAAGGTCAATTGAGTCATTTGCAGCAATAATTCCAGGTGCTCTGAGTCTCCTCCTCTCTGAGTTCCCCAGACCCTGCTGGTGCAGGTCTGAAGGGATAATTAAAGCAGCAGAACCTGTCATTATTCTGCACGAGGTTCATGTCAACAGCCAATATCATCACCAGGGTGGGGAGAGCAGGGGAGCAGCCACCAGCTTCAGATGGAGCTTTACTCATGGCTGGCTGGAAACCAAAACCACAGCGTGCACAAACAGCACGCTGACAAGTGTTGATTCACAAGCACTCACCACGCTGTTTCTGGGATTGTTTTCCACCTCCAATCTATTTTCCAAATGGGATTCCTCTCAGTTGCCATCATTCCCTTATTTATGTCGCTGTCTTACTGACCCTGCTCAGGTTGTGTGTTCTGACATTTGAAAGCAGGAAATTGATAATATATTGACTTTAACTCTTCCCTTGGCCCTCGTGCACGCACATACCATTTTTGAAACAACACATAGCTTGAAACTTTTCAGCCTCAGAGCAGGGAAATGAAAGATGAGCTCCATGTCCCTTCCAGGTTAGGCTTCTAATGGATTTGTTCTACAGCTTAAGATACACTAAACACCTTTCTAAGCTAGAGTAACCAGAATTATAAGAGTTGAATTTTCCTGCCATGCAATTAGGGTTATAGTTTAATTTAATTTCTCCTTAAACCTGCTGGGTGTTTGATCCCAGTGGGCTATGGCTGTGTGGTCCTTTCAATACCCTGCCTGGCACAGGCAGAGGACTAGACAGAACTACAATCATGCAAGGAGATGATAGCAGTAGTCCTGCCCTCATTCTCATGGCTTGATAATGTGTATTTTTGTGCATTTTACTGCACAAAGAAGCACTGCCAAAGTATGGCATCCCAGAACTGGAAACAATCATGTGCTCTCAGTGCAGTCTAAAAACTGGCAGTGTTTTAAGGCCCAAGAACAGTTATGTTCTCTCACAAGTGTAACTCCCCTTCACCACATGTTCCAAACATCTTTTTTCAGTTCATAACACAAAGAAAGAGCCAGTTCTTTTCAGTGTTAGCCACTCACTGATATCAGAGGAAAAGAGATCAGGGAGATAAATTCAGATCTTCCTCATATCTGGCAAGGGAAGGGAACAGCCCTCCAGCATATTCCTAGCACAGTGTCAGGGATAAAACAGCACACTGCATCCAGGAGGAGGAGCTGGAGACACAGCTTCCAGTAGGAAATGCTTGCTTAGGAACAGAAAGAGAAGAAATTTGGATCCGTGGTCATTTTTTTCACAGGCAAGAAATTTCCCTGCACTGAGAATCTTTTATCTCAGCAGAACCTTAAGCCCAATGTCAGGACTGACCTGCTGCTAAATTCACATGAGGAGACCTTGCTGCGCTGTGCTGGATGGAGACAGCACTGACATAACCTGAAACTAAGACTGAAATGAAATCCTGAGGTGTGGTAGCATCAAAAGGTAACAGGCTCTTCTGGAGTCTGTGTGGGTGGGAGCAAGAAAGGGGCTTGGGGCAGAGACTGGGATGCTGTGCAGGGCTGTCTGTGCCTTGGGAAGGGACATGGAAATCCCAGAGAGGCTGGGTGAGCTGTGCAGGGTTGGACCCTGTAGCCCTGGCTGGTGCCTGAGATGTTTTGGTTTTCTGAAATTCTTTTCCCAGGGAATTTTCTGTAAACAAGAGGCATGTTTTTGTAACTATAACTTCGTTTACATTCCTTTCCCTAGGAGGGACTTCTTCTTGATGTCCCTCTGGTCTGACCAATGTGATTGAAGAGGTTTGTCTTTGTTTCACCCATCGAATTGGTCTGTGTAGAACAGTAAAAAAGGGAGGCATCCCTAGAAATAAAGAGAGCAATTTGTCACAACCGTAGTGTGACACTCAAGGAGGAGGATCTTGCCTCGGTGTTGTAATTCGACAACAAGAAATGACACTCACACACTGGGATGTCCAAGGCAGAAAAGAGGCAGTTTATTTACAGACTTCAACATTTATAGAATTCCAGCAGTGACCACGGATTGGAGGAAGAAAATCTTCCTCTCCAACCACACTGGGCAACCCAACAGTCCATCAACATCTCCTCCTTGTGAGAAGAATGCAAATATGGTTAGATGGTTACAATAACAAGAAAGTTGTTGATGTAAAATCGTGTCTGACTCCATTGCAAAAGGTAAACACAGAAGGCTGAAACAGAACTTTAGAAAAACTTCTGAAAGAGACAGAGGAGAACAGCAAAAGCCCAGACAACACCTTGGCTCTGTCAGTGCCTCCCTTGTGAGAGCAGGGACAGCCTGGGAGATGATCCCATTATCCAAGGCTCTGTTCCTCAAAGAGACAACTCCTGAGGGTTGGTTTGGACGGGGTGGAGTGATTGAATTTCGCTTGACATGTCACAAAGCAGCCAGGGAACAAAGTGAATAATTGAGCAGGGAGCTGCTCTGTGCCAAGCAAACAGGTTGTAAAGCAGCTCTGCTCAGGATCCAGGGAAGCAGCTGTCTGCAGCCCAGGCACAGCAGAGTATTTATTGCCTCGTGCTGGATTGCCAACCACACGGCTCAAAATCAGCAAAAGGATGATGAGCCTGGGGTTGTTTATTTTTTGTTGTCCATCATGAAAAACTCTTTAAGCACACGGAAGCTACCAGCGTCCCTTTTGAGGCTGCTAAATGCAAAGGAGCCTGGGCTAAAGCAGGGAGGGGAACATCACAATCTCTCCACAGCAAAGGAGCCAACTGCAGATTTTCGTGTGCTCAGAGTTTGGGCACAAAATGAGCAATTCATTTGTTCTAATGAGCAATTTGGGAGGCTAAATGCAGACCCTTATCAGGCTGGAATCTGCAGTTAGGAACCCTTTCCCTTCCCATCAAGACACTGAACAAACAAATGCTGGCTTGATTCACTCCTCAGGGGGTGGATTTTGCAAAAGAGCTCAGCACTGATCTAATTGTGATCAGGGGAATTTAACAGCGGAGTCAGGCAGAGCAGGAAGGGGCTGTCACTGCTGTAGTGTCACAGATTTACACATTTTTGCAAAGCCTTGGGAGTTGCCCATTATTCATGCCCCCTTTCCCTGCCGTGCCAGGTGTCCTAGGTTACAATGTAAAATTGTGCCCAAGGTATGTATTCTATCCCCATGAGCCGTTGGAGCCAAGGTGGGGCAGTGTTTTCCTTATCTTCTGTTAATGAGCCCAACAATGCCTTCCCAGAGGAAGTTATCTCTGGTTAATGGGCCATCAAGGACCCATTGCATGACTGATAGGATGAAATCATCCCATTGTGAGATGCTCTGCTCAGGGGAGGAGCCAAGCATTCCCACCTGGATATAATCCAGGGTTTGAGACCTCACAAGCAGCTTTTTATCCACTGGACTCCCAGAGGAGACAAGAGCTACCAGACGGAATCACTGCTTTGACAAGAACATCTCATCTGGTTCCACTGGATTCCTGGAGGAAGACTGGACCCTTCTCACCATCACTGGCCCCTTCTCTCTCAGGATCATCTCTACTCCAACAGAACCCCATCTGCCACTCCAGGAGGACTTACTTTTGGACTGCTTCAAACACCCTGACCAACACGGTGTCAGGTTGTATTGTTCCATTTATTTTATTTTACCTTTTTTTTTCCCCTCTCTTCTCCTATTAAATTGTATCTCTGACTGGGAGTCTCACTGGTTTTGCTTTTCAAACCAGCACGCCAGGTTTCTTTGCTGGCTTCCACACTGGCTTCCACAGGTGTCCATTTGTTTTCCAGGTGGCACCTCTGTCCCTCTCCAAATGGTGCCTTTCTCCTGGTTTTGTAGGGTTGGGATCGGAAGGACACATTTTAAACATCCATTTGGGAAAAAAAATAAAAATTCAACTGTCTTTAATTTCAGTCTGAGATGTGTAGCTGTAAATTTGTAGCTGATTGATTTGCTAAACTTCTTTTAACTCAATGACAGAGGGGAAAAACATCTTAGTGGAGCAGGCACTGAGAATAATTACCTATTCTCCTCCACACATGAAGTATTTATAATCAAATCGTCCACCTTTGTCTATTCGAAGCAGCAGAAATGCCAATGGATTCTATAAGAAATATTCATGAAATGTCACCCTTTAAATTTTCATCTAACTCTGGGTAGATTGTTGACATTCAAAAGATAAGACCTACCTAAGCTTAACAGCGCTCATCCAGAAGAAAGCAAGAAATAATAACAAAAAAAGGAACATTTCAGTATTGTGCCTTAAGAAATAATAACCAAACTGGGAAATAATTTTTTTTTTTTTTTAATTTGTGGAAAGAAATGAAGAATTCAGGAACCAAATAGTACATGAAGATATATCAAACAGAGACAACAGCTGTAGTTCAAACAAAAATGTATAATCCTTAGGGCAGAGAAGCTCTTTACATAGAAGGATTTAACACCACGCTCTTGGTGTTACCAGCACCGCCCTCCAACCAACGGAGCTAATATCAATAGAAGCCAGAAGGCTTCTATTATTAATAGACTAGAATATAATTAATAAGAGAACCACGCAACTTTCAGCCAGAATGTACAAACAGTGAAAAGCTTCAATAGTTGTGCCGGACGTGTGGACTACCGGGGGCTGAGGGGAAGGACTACATTTCCCACAATGCCGCGGGGCGGGCGCTCTCGCGAGAGGCGGAAGGGGCGGGGCGCGGCCCGGAAGTGGAGCCGCCGCCGGAGCGACCATGGCCGAGACCGACCCCAAGAGCGTCCAGGACCTGACGGCCGTGGTGAGGGCCCGAGGGCCGGGGCCGGGCTGCAGGGGCTTGGCAGAGGGAGAACAGGAGGGAAAATCTCTTTCCTGGGTGGGGCTTGGAGCAGCCTGGTCCGCGGGAGGTGTCGTGCCCGTGGCAGGGGCTGGAAGGAGATGGTCCCTTCATCCCAAACCATTTTCCGGCCGGAAAAGCGCCGCCGGTGATCGGCAGGACCGTGGAAACTGCTGGGTTTGGTCCTGGCTGGGGAACACGGGCGGTTTCTAGATCTTACGAATGTTTCCTGTGAGCGTCAGTTCACCTCTTTATACGTATATTTAAGTACCGTTTTTACCTGTAGATATAACTATACTACAGAGTTTTGAGCTCAGCAGTGAAAGAACTGTGTACGTATTGCATGAGATTGGGTAACAGCCTCTGAAGGAAGCAACGCATTTCTTTTTACTCCCTTTCTGTTAGGTGCAGACATTGCTCCAGCAAATGCAGGACAAGTTTCAAACCATGTCGGACCAAATAATTGGAAGAAATATCCTTTGTCTGAACTGAGATGGGTGCAGGATTACAAGTGTCACGAAGTCTGTTTGCCAGTGGGGTTTGTAAGAGCAGTTTGGAGTAAGCACAGGTGTTTGATCGAAGCTGCAATGATAAAAACAATCAAAGCAGGCCAGTGTTCCCCACTTGTAGAGGAATGTTATCCACTTCCAGTGCTGGGAAAGGAGGGACCTGGAGCTGCTGGAGAGAGTCCAGAGGAGGCAGCAGGATGAGCAGAGGGATGGAGCAGCTCTGCTGGGAGGAAAGGCTGGCATTGTTCAGCTTGGGAGGTGACCCAATTGTGTCCTTCCAGTGCCTGAAGGGAGCCCCCAGGGAGGATGGAATGGGACTGCTGGTAGGAGCCTGGAGTGACAGGACAGGGGGAATGGGTTCAGACTGAAAAGAGAGCAGGGTGAGAGGGGATATTAGGAAGAAAGCCTTCCCTGTGAGGGTGGGGAGGCCCTGGCACAGGGTGCCCAGAGAAGCTGTGGCTGTTTTTGGGGTTTTTACAAGCATCCAAGGCCAGCTTGGGCACTGGGCCTTGGACTGGGAGAGTGGCAGGCGTGCCTGCCGTGGCAGGGGTGGGATGAGAGGGGCTGTGAGGTCCCTGCTGTGGCTCCCAGAGGCCAGGCCCAGCTGGAGCAGTGTCCCTGCTGTCCTTGACCCCCGGGCAGTCGATGACATGAGCTGCCGCATCGACGACCTGGAGAGGAACATCGCCGACCTCATGATGCAGGCGGGCGTGGAGGAGCTCGAGGGGGAGAACAAGACCCCAGCTCCCAACAAGGGCTAAAGTAAATCTCTTCTTGGCCTTGGGACAAACCCCTGGGGGCTTGGGGTTACTGGCCTCAGCACAGAGGGAGCTTTTCCTTGGTGTGTGAGGTGGTTCTGGGAGTTGTGCAGAGCGGAATTGGGTGGAGAGGGAATCGTGCTGGACAGAGAGAGAGAGAGGGAGCATGGCCAGGGAAGGGAATGGAGCTGGGGAAGGGGCTGGAGCACCAGGAGCTGCTGGGGGGGCTCAGCCTGGAGAAAAGGAGGCTCAGGAGGGACCTCCTGGCTCTGCACAACTCCCTGCCAGGAGGGGACAGCCGGAGGGGTCGGGCTCTGCTGCCAGGGCACAGGGACAGGAGGGGAGGGAACGGCCTCAGGCTGGGCCAGGGGAGGCTCAGCTTGGCCACCAGGAGGGATTTTTCCATGGAAAAGGCAGTCAGGCTTTGGAACAGACTGCCCAGGGAAGCAGTGGAGCCACAGGGGCTGCTGTAAATTCCTCCTGTGTGTAATCCAGGAGCTTGCAGGGAGCAGTGACTCCCACACAGCTGCCAAGCTGCAGGTCCTGGCTGTGTGGGAGGGCACTGAGGCATGAGGCAATCCATGTCCCAGGGCAGTGCTCCCTGGAGAAAGAGATGTACTGAGAGGTAAACTGTGTATTTTATTAGATGTTCTAACAGCATTTCTGATTGCTAACTTGCCCCTGTATTACAGTGGGCCTGCATGTTTGGAACAGATACAGTCTTGCTTGTTAAGGTACCTATTTTTGTGTTACCTTGTTAAAAATACAAATTATTACTGGCTTCATTGCCCTCAGTGTCATTTCCATTAGCCTGAACCCCCCAAATGAAAATCTTCTGATGAGCACAATTCTCTTAATTCTCAGTAACCTCCTCTCTTATTATTTTTCCCCCAACAGGTTGCCAAGAACTCAAGATGAATCACGGAAGATGACTTTTTCTTTTTTTTTTTCTACAAATCCTTGGAATTAAAGAATGGCTTTTTGCAACTCCAGTGTGTTGAAAGCATTTTTATATTGTTACAGAGCTTGCATTGTACATTGTATAGTTGGGGTAGGGTAGTTTCTATTTTGATTGGTGTACTGTAATTCCACTTTTTGAATTCTTGTGACGAGGATCACTTGGTTGTGTTATTAAAACACAAGGATCTCAGCTCCTGGCTGTATTTTTTTTTTTTTGTGGAGTCACTTTTTTTCTCTTTCCTGTACTTTTCTAGATGTTTCGTGTTTGATAGCCCAGCATTTAGTGACTCCCACCAAAGGGGAACCTTGCCTTGTCCTACGTGAGTTTGTGGAGTGAAGCACAAGATTGAAGTTTAATTAATTGCATTAATTGTAGCTCCGAGCATGGGGGCACTCACTAGTTGAGGGTTGTGTTGTCTTTCATACGTGTAAATGAAGGTGATTTTTTTTGGAAACAAAGAGAAGCTGAACATCAAAATCATCTCTCCTGCTCCTGCTCTTCCCTGAGCTGTGTGTTCCTGGAAATCCTGCAGATTTACCACAAGGGACATCCCAGCAGCCACTGCCACCCCAAGCTCTGTGACACCTGGGCAGACAAGGAACTGTGAACTGTGAACAGCCTGGCTGTGGGACTGAGGGTTTTTAACACTCTGCTCTGACACTGGCCTGTGGCATTTCAGTACCTGAAGTGGGTTGGCATTGGGGCTGGGCAGAGCAAGGATGGGGCTGGGAATGTCTGTGTGGGGGTTTTCAGTGGGAATCTCTGCCTCCCTGGACACAACAGTTTGCCAGCAAAGCAGTGATCCATGAGGAACAAAAAAAAAAGGAGAGAGTCCAGGTC
Source organism: Phylloscopus collybita (assembly GCA_027886175.1). Classification (NCBI taxonomy): domain Eukaryota; kingdom Metazoa; phylum Chordata; class Aves; order Passeriformes; family Phylloscopidae; genus Phylloscopus; species Phylloscopus collybita. The sequence goes on from JAJNNQ010000100.1 coordinate 3,714,931, forward strand.
GATTTTTAAAGCCTTTGCTTCTCTTGGAGTAACAACTTCAGAACCTTGGATTTGGAGAAGTGTTTGTTTTTCTAACCACACCACATCTCTGTGCCTGGAGTATGCATTTATTACATTTTGCACATGCAAGGTGTATTGGGGAGGGGCTGTACTGTGTCACTTGTGAGGAAAAATGACCAATGTCAGCTGTTGTGACAATCATTGCAGTGCTCCTCCAGCTTCAAATGCAAATTTCAGCAAGCACTAGTGGCAGGCAGCAGTTGCAGATGGGCCACACTTTTAAACTGCTCCTTAAACGCCACCAAATTAGCACCTGATGGGTGCTGTGAAGGCAATATGACAGGTCATTTTTCCAAACTCACTGTAATGAAAGCTCATAATAACTTTGTGAGGAATTTTGTGAAGATGAGAACTGTATTGATGAATACTTGTAACACCAGCCTTAGGTCCTTTGTAATGTCATTTCAAAAGAATCTAATAAACTGTTGGGTGGTAACAAATAGGCCATGTGTGTTGAAGCACAATCTAGCAGGAGAATATAATTAGGTGGGAGATTATATTTAGTTGGAAGTTATGAAAAGGCTTTAGCACAGCTGCTGCTCACAGGATACAGTCTAAAAATCCAGGTGTGCTCTGTATAATGAAAGTCAGATCTGGACTTTAGCAGCTAATTAGAATATAGGAAAGTATTTTAAAGTGGATAATGATTTTGGATGTTTACACGTGTACATTCTCTTGTTCTAGATGATGTATGGTGTTAGAAATCCTCATCTGTGTTCCTCCTGGGGCACAAATGGTCACTGCTGAATTTGCCTGCACCCTCCCCTGTGCAGCAGCAGGTGCCCTGCTTTCCTCAAGTTTATTCTGGCAGAAAAACTTCTAGGAAAATGATTTTAGCTTTAAGAAGCAGCTGTATTTTTCCAGTCAGGGGAAAGATTCCAATCGTTGTTCAGCAGGGATGTTTTTCCCTCATAAATTTAGCACTTCACTGATTTTGACTGCTCTTCCCTACACCTACTCTGGATTTCCATTTACCATCCTCTTCCAGCTCTGCTCCTCTTCCCCTCTGACCCTCAGAGCCCCACTTCAGCTGTTCCTGAGGAGAGAGCTGTGCTTTCCAAACTCTCTCCAGGCTCCTACAAAGTGTGGATGCTCTTTCACAAAAGATCTGCATTAGGAACAGCAAATAGGATCAGTGTTTTTCTGGGACAGAAATTAGGAGTGGCATCATGCAGGTGTTCAGCCACAGGTTGTGCAGGCAATCTTTACCAGCAGTGCTGTTTCTGAATGCTGGAATTAAGGCCTGAGAACTGAGAAAGAAGCCAAACATCACAGGAGCTGTGTGGCTTGTGTATCTTACACCAGGCAACACAAAGAAATTTGACACTGCTGTTTCACTCCTGTCTTTATAGGAATGTAGTATATATAGTAACAGGAATGTTACTCTGGATGGAGGAGCAGTGTTCTAATAAATGCATGTTTTGGAACACTTGGGCCTGCTGATAAACCATCCAGAATTATGATATCCTTAAGAGGATTTATTTTCATTTAATCTCTGCCCTAAAGACGGTGTACAGTAAATAAAACTGCACACGCAGCTTTCAGCCAACAGCATCTGGTGCAGGCACTAAATGAAGCTGGTGAGAGCCAGTGACACACTGACCTGTGACACTCACCCCCTGCAAGGGCCAGCTCTGGAGCCTCCCTTTCCACAGGGTCCTGGCAGGTGTCACTGCCTGCTGGGGGACAGGGGAACTGTTGGAACTCCCTCCTGCCACTCTGGTGCTCTGCTTTTGGCAGGGAGCCTTTGTGCCAGCTGATGGTCCCTGTCCTTGTCTAGATTTACTCTCTCAACACCCTCTTGGTGCCCTTCCTCAGGTGGCTGAGCCACAGGGAATTGGTTTGCCAGAGGTTCCTGTGGAAAGCAGGTGTAAGCTCCCTGTCCTCCAAACCCTGGGCAGTGCTGAGGTCACTCACTGGCTCATACAAATACATCTGGTGTGAGAACCAGTGAGGACAGTGATGGGAGATCTCTGGGGTCGAGGCTGCTCTTGGAGCCTGTGGTTTATTGCACAGGGCCTGGGTGAAGGGGCCCTGCTGAGAGCTGCCAGCTGCAGCTCAGAGCAGCCCCAGAGAGAGAGAAGAGCAAGAGAGTGAAGTAAGAGAGGAGCTGAAGAGAAGTAAGAGCAGTAAGAGAGCGAAGTTCCCGTTACAATCCATTAAATCTTCTTCTATACTGAATATTCTAACTTACACCGACCAATCTAGTACAAGATACAAATCCTACAGCATTTACATACAGCCTGTAAGAATCATTACATTACCATGCTGTGTTATATTTTAAACCCTAAAAACTACTCTTTGGACCCCTCCTGCCAAGCTGGTAGGGTCTGCTCTGACCCTTGGACTTTTGGTAAGGAGAAGGGCATTTTTTAATCAAAAGGGGATTTACCCTCAGCCAGCCACACTGCTGTTCTCCAGTTGTCCAGCAACTAAAGCTCTAAACATCCAAACTTGCTTTCAATTCTATTTCACTTATAGGTTTCATATTCTCAAAACCTAAGCAGTCATATTTATAAGGCTTCCCTTTTTCCTCTTCCCCAACAATCTGGCACTGCCTTCCAAAGGGCAATGCTGTTAACTCTGTACCTGGGCTGGCAGACAGCTGTAACCAGGGGCAGGGACACACCCAGCCTTTCTCTGCTGCCACACCTGAGTCCGCAGTGCTCCTGGAGGTGCCCGCATGGAATTTTATTGAATAAAACGCTTCTCTTCTCCCAACTCTCTAGCAGATGGTGCCTTCTAGTGGCACAGTGACTGCGAGGAGCAGGGCTGCTCAGATCAATTGCTCGGTTACCTTTAATCTGGGGCTAACGAGCCTCATGCTGCTGATGTGTGGGTTATTGCACCAGGCACTGAGGATTGTTTACAATTAAGAAAATGAAGAGGATGCCCAAATCACTTCCTGGGCTTTAAGCCTTGCTGTTTTGTTTTGAAAAGATCTAATGCTTGCTGAGATTTTATTTTTTTTTCTTCACTCTGCTGTAGAGTTAATAAAATTAGGTCATTAGGAAAATAAAGAATGAGAATAGATACTTGACCTCTTATAAACACTCTGAAATCAGAAAGGTTAACCAGGAATTGTCTTTTTGCATTTTAACCTCCACAGTGGAGGAAATCACTGAACTCAGCTTCTCTCTATCCACTGGAACAGAAACATCAGTTCCTTAGGAGCAACACCAGAAGGTTTCCAGGAAGATTTTAATTTATTTGATTATTTTTACATGTACTTCAAGGAGTCAGGAGGCCAAGGATATCCAGGACAGCAACACTTTTGGAAACAATTTACTTTTGGGAATACTTTTGGAAAATGGAAGAAAAAGAGAAGAAGTTTAGGACACAAGGATTTCCGGCTTTTAGGCAATTAAAACCCCAGGAGTGAAGCCTGTGTGTGATGTGCCATGGCCTGAGCTCTGCCGTGTGCTACATCCCAGTGGCAATAAAAGGAGGGGTGGTTTCCTTCCCAGGAGAATGCTCAGCAGCAGAACAGCAATCCCTTAGGTTTGCCAGCTGCTGTAAAACAGAAGTTTTGTGTCATACAGCAGGTGCCTGATTCAGTTTGGCTGTGAGAGGCTGAGCCCCAGCCAAATCCTGTCTCCAAAGCATTTGCACTCTAAAAGGTATTCCATAGAGGTGGAAGGGTAGGATAAAAACTCCAAGAGTTAATTATCTAAGGCCTGGTCTGACACTGATCTTTACAAACAGATTTAGTCTGCAAGGACTTAGTGGGGAAGAGCCAGAAAGGCTTGTTGATGCTCATCACCAGACTTTTTAGAAAAAATAATGTGAATTTTTTCCTGGCTCTACAGGGCAGTGCATTTAATGCAAGTGATTGGTCACCAGAGATAAAACACCTGAGTGCTTGCTGGTGTAAATTCCTGCTGAGAAACACAAGTACAGGTCCTCAGCCATGTTGTTAGCTAAAAAAAATATCTATTTCCAAGAGCAGGAGAGTGATTGTTAATGAATGTTAATGGGATACAAAGGGGGAAAAAACCAACCCCAAAAAAGGACACCAGCCCTTCTGCTACTGAGCTCGAGAAACAGCATAAATCAGACCAAATGTTCTTAAAAAATGAATGGGACTGCAAATGTTGAAATTAATGATGAATGGAAGCTTTGATAGTCTGGTTTTAAATGTTCTTAACTGTATTTTCATGCGAGATCTTCACATTAACATTGGAGTTCTTTTTCAGGCCAGAACCACTTTAAAATAAAAGTTAAGGCAGAAATTTAAGGCTTTTCTCCCGAGTAACTGTGACCATGAAGTTTGAATTGCTTCAAAGAGATCCCAGACATGATTGAGGCTTCCTCACCACATTCCTACTGAAGACACCTTGGGATACAAGGGCATTGATGAGTTTGATTATTACTGCTGCTCATTAGCAAGAAATGTTGGAAACTGAAGTCCTTGCACAATAAAACTCCTGTTAAATTCCATTTTGACCACTTCTAAATCAAGAGGCATCAGCAAAATATGTTTAGCAGAATGACACCATCTGCCACTTCTAATTTTTTTTAATCATCCTTCCAGGGTTTTGGCCAAGAGCTTGCTTACAAATGCTGACAGTTGCCACTATAAATGATGATTTTCTGCTCTGTGAACAGTGAGGAGCACAAACAAGTAAAGCAGAGGTTTAAGAGTCAGTTTTCTCTCCTCCTTGAGCTTGTGAGATGCGTTCCCAGATTAACCCTCTGGTGCCTGGTGTGAGGATCTGCACTGGGGACATCTGGAGCTGGAGGCAGGGCTCCTGCAGGGGAGGCTGAAGGAGTGGAGAGGACCAACCCATCACCTTTCCCTGTTTATCCATGGTCCCTTTGTCTCCCAGAGCTCTTCCCTCTGAGGCTCAGAGCAGCAGAAGAGTCACAGTCACAGAATCCTGGAATGGTTTGGGTTGAAGGGACCTTAAAGCTCCTCCTATTCCAACCTTGCCATGGGCAGGGATACCTTCCATTATCCCAGGCTGCTCCAAGCCCCATCCAGCCTGGCCTTGAAGATTCTTGTTCTTACAAACGTGACATCTACGGAGCCCTGTGTTCCAGCAGAGTAGCAAAACAACAAATTGAATGGAAATTTCTACTGTCTTCACACATTTGTAGCCTCGTCAATCCGGAGTGTTTTAGAAAATCCTGCTCCGCCCCCTTGGAAGCACTGAACAAAGTCACTGCTTCACACATCACACAAAATTAAAAACAAATTTATTGAACCCGAGGCGTATTTAAAAACCAGGAGGCTTTTCACGCCGTAAGTTATTTTAAAACATCTTTGAAACTACTCTGCAGGCTGAAGTTAAACAATTAAAATGCATAATCACATTTAAAAAGCAGCACCAAAAATGTAAGTCATTTTGTCACAGAGGCTGCTCCAGCGTGGTTTGATTATTTAATGTTATGCTCCAAAACCAATTTGTACCCTATACCCTTGATCTCTGTTTCAATTTCGGGATGTTAATGCATGCACCATTGCTGTATTAGCTGATAGGGCAGAACAAATACTTCAGAAAAAAAGTCCATGATTAGAATTTGAAATCTCTCTCAGCCATGTTTAATCCCCAAACGTTCTCACCTCGTTGGCTTTTCCTGCTGCTTTCACTTTTCATACCTGGGAAAAAAAAAAAAAAAAAAGATTCTTTAACATCAGTACCAGATGAACGTGGAGCTCTGCAGGGAGGACGGAGCTGCAGCCCCTCCTGCCACCAATGTTAAAGTTGTCAGGCATCATCAATTAAATCTCTTCAGGCTGATCTGTGTGGGTGGGCAGGGAGAGCAACCTCGGTGCCACACAAACCCTGGGATCCAGACAGCTGAGGCTGCCAGGGATTTCTGCTCGTTCTCCTCTTTTCCTGCAAAGCCCCCTCTTTGTCTGGCTGTGCAGGAATTAGGGATGGAGTCACTGGTTTGCAGCCCCTGACACAGCCCTGGGCTCTGTTCTTTCCCTGGATAAACACGGACACGGGAGCACCCAGGCAGGGTAAAGGACTCTGTATTCCCAGCACTGGCAAAGGAAGGAGGGAAATTGGTGGAGAAGCTTATTTGTAGGGATTTAGCTGGCAGGCAGGCAGTGCTGCCATGCCTGTGTCATTAATGCTTTGTTAATTGCCTATGTAAAGCCCATCAGGTGATCCATCACCTTTTCCTGTCCCAGACACTTTGTGTATGGACACAGTCTAAGATTGAAATCTGCATTGCCAAGCATCCCAAACCAACCCCTTGCCTACCAGAGGGACAGAGCACACCCCTGTGCTCTTTGCAGCATGCACAGGGGGGAACTCTTCCTGTCCTTCCCAAATTCCCTCACAGGGATATTTCTGTGAGGCCCAGGGAGGTGGGAGACAGTGAATCCCTGGCTCAAACCCCAGCTGGATTAGACACAAGTCTCCCCCCTGAGAAATGATGGCTTAAGTTTTATCTTCCATGTATTTCAGGTTCTGTGCTGCCCAGGGGTGCAGCTCTCAGCCTCACATTCAGGGTCCCTCAGCTCTGCACAGAGCAGGGAGACAAAACAAATCCTGGTCCTGCTGCACACCAAGGACAATGGTTACAAGTTTTCAGGCCCAAAAGCACAGACAGCAGTGGACTGAAGAGAGAGGAACAAGAAGGATGGGACCTCACAACCTGCAGCTGGAATTGGACAATTAAACCCCAATGTGCAAATGGACCAAAACTGATCAAAGTGTGAGACCTGGTGACCAGTCAGACATTTTGTGACCATTTTGGGTCCATTTTGTGACCATTTTGGGTCCACTTTGTGTGCAGCCCTGGCCAGGCTCTTGTCCTGCCCAAGGTGTATCCTGAAGGCCTTTCAATAAATATCTGATTTATTCTCTGGCTCTGTCCAGTCTCTGTTCCAGGTCAGCCCTCCCAAGGCATCACTCCCTTCAAATGAACACACAGGTGGAGTTCAGTGCCAGCCACCCCCGGGGCAGTGCCCATTTCAGGGACAGAGGGACTTGCACTGGAACTGGGATTTGCGAGGCCTTGGAGAAGGCAGAAGTGATGTGTGAATCTCCCCAGTGGCACAGCAACCTTCTCTGTGTCTGCAGCAGGGCTGTCTCAAAAAAACCCTGCCGAATGAGCCTGATTCCTAGGAAAAGCAGCAGATAATTTGGAGGCAGCTTTGCCAGGAACTAAGTGAGCAGTTATTTTCACTGCGAACTCCAAATTCGCTCTTAAAGACTGCCTGGTGTTTGTATAATGAATCCTCACTCCGAGGGCAGAAAGCTTTCATTTTTGGTATCAGTTAGTCTTTTTCCTACTGATTTACAGCTTGTCTCAGAAAAGGATGGAAATATCTCCCTACAGCAACCTCTCAAAACCCACAGAAACAAGAGGCTCGCTCCTGAGAGCAGCATCCACGCGTTTTCCAAGGAAGCTTTGCTGAGCACAGGGACTGTGACGTTTTGCAAGAAAAGTTCTGCAGTTTCTGGTGCACGAGATGGGGAGGGGATGGCAAAAGTAGAGAGCTGTCCTTCAAGTGGCCTTGCCTGAGCAAAATGAACAGCTTGAGTGCCTATCATCAGCAGGCAGAGCACCTCTGCAGGAGGCGCAGGGCTTGAAAACCCTGAGAATTCTGCCTGATTACAGCTAAGCAACTCCTCAAAAATCAAGCAGAAAGTTTTCCTGAGGGAGTTTATCTGGGGGAAAAAAAAAAAAAAAAAAGAAAAATGTTTACACTAAGGTTAGCACACATTAACTGAGCCTGAGCAGAAGAAATTGTTGTTTGGAGATAAACAGAGAGCTTCAGCTCCCAGAGGGAGGAAGGGTTGAGGGCACACGGCCTCGCTGCGAGGACTGGGATGATAAATGCTGCACCCCAGGGTACTGCAAACACTATCTGCAGCTCCAAGGTGATGGGTGAACAAGCACCCAGTGCACAGCAGAAATGTATAATTACTTGAAATTCTCTTTAAAGATGGGAAAGGCTGTGGCCACACAGCGCCGGCCGACTCAAAAACTGATTGGTTTTATTATGTGGGGAATCGGAACTGGTGGCCACAAACTCACCATAGCAGGGGTTTTCTAGCTTTGTTTGCTCTAATTCTATCTTTAGAAGAATAGAAAAAAACCTCTAGAAAGTACCTAGAGAAGTCAGCTGCCCCTCAGTGTACTCCAAAGAGCCATGAGGTCTGTCAGGTTAAGTTTAACTCTTACAGAGGCTCAGTCATAGGAATCCCAGTGGGTTTGTGATCCTGGAGCACTCCAGCTTGACCATCCTCAAGGCTGATGCTGATCCTTTGATTCTTTGGGCTTTGGATGGTGCATGCCAAGGTCAAAGACCAGAAACAGTGAGAAGAGGTCAAGCAGGCCAACTTTTTTTTTTTTTTTTTAAGATAAAAAAAGGCTCCTGTACTTTGTAGGAGATCCTACAGGTTAAGCTTTACCACAAACTAAACACACACAGTGTAATTCCCCAGAATTGTTGTACAAATGTCAGTAGAAATTTTATTTAACCAAGGAATTTGGATCCATGACTAAAAATCCTTTAATCTTCACCCAAATATCTCTTGCTGTTTAAACATCAGTCCATCTCACTCATGACCATGTTAAACCCTCCTCCTGTGGTGATGTGATCTGATTTGATTCCCACTGTGCTCCACTACCCAGAACTGAATTGACAACTGAGTGGCAAAAACCTTGCTAACACAGGAGATATTGCTACAGGTCCAGGAGCAGAAATAGGTTTGTTTTCTCCTGAGCAGACTGGTGCTACATTTCTATTACAGGAGCTCACCAGAGCTGAAGCTTTGCTTCAGATTGAAGCTAGTCCAGGTTTTTGGGAGGAAACTTGAAGCACATTGTGATGGTTTTTTTATTACTTACTATATTTTAAGTGATTAGGAGAATATAAAGAGTAAAACAGGCTTATTTTTAAATTATAAAGATAGTTTATTTATATGCACTGAAAGGATAAAAATAAGAAAAAAAGGAAAGAAAAAAAGAACAAATTAAACTTTTAAAACATCTTTCCTTTTTTCTACAAGTGTTTTACTTTTTTTTACACTTAACATAAAAAGACAAAACTTGTAATTTCAGTTAGTTTTAGTATTTAAAAATAATTTCCTTCAGCCATTGCTTTGGTTTACCACTTTTCAGGTGTAGCTGCTGGAACTGATTCCCTTCTGAAAGTACCACATGGGCCAGACCCAAACCCAACCCTGAATTTTGTAACAAAACAGAGCCAAACTTCCTCTCCTCTACAGCCTTTAGCCAGCTACTTTCACAACCCACAATGTGCAGTTGTTCCACTGGAATCAGAGCCTCCAATCCCTTGATTTTTTTCCTGTTCCAAAGAGCAGGCACAGATTTATTGCCTGAAGAGAAGAAGTGGAGCAGCACTAAAACATTCAGAACCATCAATGTGGGACAGAAACCTCCCAGGTCACACGGACAGAGCACACCTCACCCATTTCTCCTCTGGGTGACAGGTGTGTACAGCCTTTAAAAGCACCCAGGACAGCACTATTTCATTAATTAGCTGTAGAAAGCCTCAGTGTTTGCTTGAGTTTAGAATCGATCTGCATTTGCTGTGGGATTTTTGCCCACCAAGCCACATGTGTTCCCTTCCTCTCTCAGGTCAGCTGTGACCTGTGTGTGTCTGTGTAACTGGGAAGCTTTACAGCCACAATATCTGCAATAATCATTCACAAATCGCTCAGAGTTCAAGAGCTACACAGCTGCAGAACAGCCCAAGGCCTGGTGGAAATAGATGTGATTTGGATAAAGATCAGGCATTTTGGATAAAGGCAGGCATGTGCTGTCAAACAGTCTTCAAAATGACACAAAACCATCGAGGAGAGTGGTTGGAATAACTTGATTCCTAAATTGCTTGTGTGGCTATTGTGTTGTTGTCCATTATTTACTGTCAGGGTGTTCAGCACCAGACAGAGCCCACAGGAGGGCTCAGAAAACGCTGCCTTAAACAGTCAGCACCAGGATAAATTGATAAATGCACCAGATCCTCTGACATTCCTGAGACAGGTCCCACAGCCAGGCAGAGTCGGGGCTGTAGATGGCACTGTCCCCTCTGCAATGAAGGCAGATCAGTGCTGAGGGAGGAAACGGCTCTGGAATTGAAGCACAGCCGAGATCCCTGCTCCTGGTGCTCATGAGATGCTCAGATCCCTGCTCCTGGTGCTCAGACCCCTGTTCCTGGTGCTCAGATTCCTGCTCCTGGTGTTCCCTGGATGCTCAGATCCCTGCTTCTGGTGCTCAGATCCCTGCTGCTGCTGTTCCCTGGGTGCTCAGATCCCTGCTCCTGGTGATCAGACCCCTGCTCCTGGTGCTCAGATCCCTGCTGCTGGTGCTCAAGAGATGCTCAGATCCCTGCTCCTGGTGCTCAGATCCCTGCTGCTGGTGTTCCCTGGGTGCTCAGATCCCTGCTCCTGGCGCTCCTTAGGTGCTGGGATCCCCTGGAGTCAGTGTCTCTGATGGCCTCAGCAGATGGCAGGAGCCAAGGTGGCTACAGCCCAGCTGTAGGTTGGGCAGTGACAACCTGCCTCCCCAAATTCCTGAGCAGTGGAAATGGGGCAGAGTGGCTGTGGTGTGGTTCATTCCCTGCCCTAAGGTCCCTGGGGCTCTCAGTGCCCATTGCCAGCCCAGCAGTGGATTGTCCTGCAGGCTGTGCTGGCTGATCTCTGGCTGTGTCAGGGGTGACCCTCTGTGGGTGGAGTGATGTCCCTGACCTTTTCCTTGGGTTTTGGGGGTGTGCTTCACAAGTTACATAACCCAGCACACGAAGACACAGCCCTTCAGTTTGTCCCAGCCTGTCTCCTCCTGGTGTGCTTCCCTTTTTTCAGCTTGCTTTGCTGAGGGCAGTGACTCTCTCTGCCCTCAGTCTAAAAGAGGCAGACGGACTCATTGCTCTGGAAGCAGCCCTGTGGATGTGCCTGTCCTGCATTTTGGGGTCTGGCTGCAGCCAAATTCCCCCTGAGCAGAATGGGATCCTTTACAGCAGAGCTCCAACCCAGGGCTAGGCTGAGCATCAACTGTGGACAAAGACAACAACCAGAAGGGATTTCACTTCCTGTAAATTTGGTGATTGAAGTATTAAATCAGTCAGAAGATCAGCAATGAAGTTGTGTGGGTGACCAAACGGGGAGCAGCATTTCTGGCCTACTGTGTCCTACAGAAATAGACAGAGAATGTGTCAAGCTTCTTTCCAAGCAAATCAAGAATCTGTATCATCTTTTTGTTCCTCTGGAAAAAAAAAAAAATTAAAAATCCTATTGTATTTTATTATGCCAGCACAAATCAAAACCAACTCACTTCCACGAGGCAGAATCAATGGTGTGAGGGAATAAATCTTTTATTCTGGAGGGCTGGCACGGCGAGTGAGGTGGGATGGATGGGTGCACTGCTGATGTCTTCCTCCTCCTCCCAGCTCAGGTGACAGTTTGGAATATTAAAGACCCATAACTCCAGGGGTAGTGAGACAGGGAATCTATAGAAGAAAGCCACAGATCACACTGTTATCTCACTTTTGGATGATAACAGCCTTCTGCCTTCCTATGTGCACTAGAATTTCAAACTTTGTCTTGACAAACACGGGATGAGTACAATTTCTGATTCCAGTGGAAGCCAAATTTATGTTGCACTCTTATACCTGCACGGTGCCACTCTCCAAACAGAATAAGTGATCAGGAGAGATGATGTTCCACCCATCATGCTACTCCTGCTTTTCCAAGCAAAGCCAGGAAAGAAGGGCAGAGTCAATGTTCTTCTGCTGAGAATTCACCTCTGTCCCTCAGGGTTTGGGGGTTCCATGCCAAAAAAAAACACCCCAAAAACAAACCAAAAACCCAACAAAACAAAACAAAAAAACCCACACCCCCCAAAAAACACCAAACAAACAAGCAAAACCACAAACAAACCAAAAACCCAAATAAACAAAAAACAAAAACAAAAACAAAAAAAAACCCCCAAAACAAAACCCAAAAAACCCCAAAACAAAAAACCAAAAAAAAATACCAAACCAAAACAAAAAAAAAAAAACCCAAAAAATACCAAAAAATACCAAACCAAAACAAAAAACCCCAAAAAAACCAAACAAAGGACAACCAAAACAAAAAACAAACACCACAAAAAAACCCCCAAACCAACCAAACAAACAAAAAAAACCCCAGAACCAAAAAGCAAGCCTCCCCTTCAGTTTTGAACAGGCATTTTTCAAAGTGAGCTCAGCCTGCCATGATTCTTCTCGAGACACTTTCCCTCCTCTTTTTTTTTTTTTTTTTTTTCCACATCAGCAACTTTCTTATAGCAACAGGGAAGAAAAGAAGAGCTCCATAAAACAGCATTAAACAAGGAGGCTCGTTGGTAATTAGAGTGGGAATGGAGACAAAGCAGCGCTGGGTAAAGCCTGCTGCAAGGCCTCTTTGGGATGTTTCAAACAGTTTTTTGAAATAGCATTTCTGCCTTTCTGGAGCTAATTACACACGTGCCACACACTGAGCAGAAGGCTAAATTAATTGGGAGAACAAAGGTAATTTGTTGTGGGCTGGAATGAGGCCACGGATGCTTTTTTTTTTCCCCTAGTGGGAGAGGAACTTGGTGACCTCTGGGTTTGCCACGGACCAAAGATGGGATGCAGGAGCTGAGTGTGCATCTCCACCCTCCCTGTGCCAGCCTGGGTGCCACTCGGGGTGGATTTGCAGGTGGAGAATCCCTCTGCCTTCCCTTCCAGCCCCTTCTCCATTCTTCCACCATCTGGCAGCAGATTGCTTCCATCAGAGCTGCCAAATCCAGCGTGTCAGTATTAATCACCAAAGCCACAACGGAGCGTTTGTGAGGCCCACACTCACGTCGTGCCTGTCAGAGCCATCATCTCCTTTGAGCTGCTTCTTCATAAACAGCTGGAGGGTTTTAAACACCTTATTAAAATAGAATGGATCCTCAGCAGCTGGAGCACTTCAAAGATGAATGGGCTTTATGCCAGTAAATACAGGGCTTGCCAAAAAGCAGGTGGCAACTATAACTGCAGCTCTCTACCAGAGTGCTGCCCTTCCTGCTGCAGTTATTGATCTGGACAGGCAATGCCACGTGGGACAGGTATTGAATACTTATTTCCTTTTCCCAGCTTGTCAGAAGTTGCAAATATAAACCATGAGTTCTCAGACTTCCAGAATGTCTGCTGAAATAGGAAGCAAATCAGTAATTCCTTCTTCTGATGGGCTGGGGGGAAGTATAATAAAAAAGAAGAAAAAAATCCTGCTGAACATTTGCAGAAAATCAATTTCTCTCAGGAACAAGAGAGTCTATACTGCCAAACCTGGAAGCCTTTCAGAAAAAAAAATATACATTTCAAGTTTGAGGTGTTAATGCTTTCATGTCAGAATATACACATGCAGTTGGTGTCTTCAAACTCAATTTTGTTCCCCCGTGAGAGAGATTTAATTGGCCTTAAATAAGAAATCTCTGTTTTACACAGCACAGCCTACCACCTGATACCCAAGAATCCATGTCAGGAGTTGAAATTAAAGGTAAAATCCTTGCTAACGAGCTAATGCTTTGCAACCCCCCACAGAAATGTTTGAACTTCACCACTTTCCTGTCCAACAGGACAGGCTGTAGAGGGGAGGCAGCTTCCTTGGGCAACCACAGTGATGGTGAGAGAGCAGGGGCTGTTAAACAGAATTGTGGCCCTTTCCCTTCACTCTCAGCATTCCCCTCTAATTCACTGTTTAACTTCGGGGAAGACACTTCACCTCTACTCGCCTCAGCTCACACCGTCTGTAAAATAGTAGATAAGTCACCTAATTCACAGGGATGTTATGGAGATTAATTAACTAACGTCTGGAAAATGTCTCCAGACCCTGCTGTGAAAGGCGTTATAAGGGCAAAGGATAGCAGTGTGAGCGTGTGCAAGAGGTTTTATCGCTTGGCACAGTGTGGGTTTGCAAGAAATGTTTTATAAGCTTTAGTTATGAATATAGTATATTTTTTTTTATATTGTAAGTTTAAGGTAGTTTAGATACCTTGAAAGGGCCTCTTGTTTTAGAATGTATTCTTATCATAGTTTGATAAGGGTTTCTAGGACAACTAGAGTCTCTGCCTGGAGACTCTTCTTTATTGGTTCCTTCTTGTTTCATCCTTGTGTTATGCATAACCTTTCCCTTTCTCCATCATAGAATTTTTATCTTTAAGGTCCAAGAGCTTCGGCCACTAGTTGGCAAGACTCCCTTGAGACCACTCCCAGACCTGTTTTGGATTTGTTAGAATTTAGGTAACTTAGTTGGCATGTAGTGTTTGGATTGTTTTATTGGTTTGTATAATTTGTACCCACCTCCCAGTTTGTGTTGTACAAAAACGCCCTGCAGCCCTCTCAGGGTCTCTCTCTGAGGCACCCACCTGGGGCTGGGGGATCCCCTGACCCCCCCAAATAAAGCCTCTGCTTCCTGAAAGCCTTGGAGAGTCCCCTCTTTTTACCACAGCCATGACAGTGTGAAACAAACTGCCTGCAGAGCCAAGACCCCACCAACAAGTATTGCTGCAGTGTATCAGAGCTGCCGGGAGCCCAAGCTGAACACCAGGCTGGGCCAGAACCAGGTACACACCGCAGCAGCACAGGAGAGTTTGCTTTGATTCCCTCCCCCTCTGCAACACCACCCAGGGTTTTCAGGGGCAGCACTGACCTAGAGCAGGCTCAGCTTATCTCCAGTCAAAGGACACGTTTCCACCTCGGTAAAACTGTGTGGTGTTATTTCCTGAGCCTTCCTCCATGTTACAAATGCAGGTTTTGGAGCTGGCTTTTAGCATCTAGCAAGCTGATTGCTTTATGTATCATATGGGAAGGTTGTATTGCATGTTCTTTCATTAATAGAATTTGAGAAATGTGATAGATGAATATTCTTAGGTTGTAACAAAGTAGAGATGGGATTGTTGTGGGGTTTTTTGTTTGTTTGGGTTTTTTTTTGGTTTTTTTTTTTTTTTTTTTTTTTTTTTTTAATAACTCCTCAAATAGATAGAAGACAGGAGGGACATCTGGAATTCCTGAAGGTAAGGAACAATTGAGCCTTTTTAAAGAAGACAGATTTACCACCTCCATCCAGACTCTATGGAGCCCCATAAATAAACTTTGTACTTAAGGGGGGGGTCTTGAAACCAAAATGAATATTTGAATCATGTATTAGCTCATTTAAATATGTAACACAGAAGTCCATAAAACAAAGGATCTGAAAAGAGACGACGTGCTGATCTTGTTGGTATCAGCACCTTGGCCAAAAAGAGCTTTGTTTTTTTTCTCCTTACTGTCTATTTTATTTTACTTTTATTAAACTTATAAATTTTACATAATAAGTGAATCGTGTTTTTCACACTCCAGATCCCCAGCGAGATCAGAGCCCGGGCAGGCTGGATGCTGAGCACACAGTCCTTGAGAACAGTCCTTGAGTGTGGAAGAAAGCTGCATCTACTTAACATAAGAGATCTCTCTCAGCTAATTTAATCGAGCTGACAAATGTGCTCTGCAGGCTGCCTGGAGCAGGGCTGCCTTCTCCAGCCCCAGGTGGAGGCAAAGCAGGTGCCTGCCTTGGGCTGGGGCTGCTCTCAGCACCGAGCTGGCCCCGAGCCTGCCTGCCAGGAGAACGGCAGGGATGGGCTGGGCTGTTGGCAGTCACCCCTCCCAGCCCAAAAATCAAATTCCCAGCCCAAAAATCAGACTCCCAGCCCTGCCCTTGTTTTCAGTTGCCATTGCCGTTCCCTGAGGTGAGTTTGAGCCAAGTCAGGACTTACATTAATCCCACTTTGCAGTACCCACACTTGTGGTGCCTTGGGAGGGCTGACCTGGAACAGAGACTGGACAGAGACAGAGAATAAAGTAGATATTTGCTGAAAGGCCTTTAGGACACACCTTGGGCAGGACAGGGCCTGACCAGGGCTACACCCAAGGTGGACCCAAAATGGTCACAAAATGGATCCAAAATGGTCACAAAATGAACCCAAAATGGTCACAAAATGGACAGAAAATGGCCACAAAATGGTCACAAAATGGACAAATGGTCACCAGGTCTCACACTTTGATCAGTTTTGGTCCATTTGCATTTTGGGGTTTAATTGTCCAGTTACAGCTTCAGGTTGTGAGGTCCCATCCTTCTTGTTCCTCTCTCTTCAGTCCACTGTTGTCTGTGCTTTTGGGCCTGAAAACTTGTAACCATTGTCCTTGGTGTGCGGCAGGACCAGGATTTGTTTTGTGTCCCTGCTCTGTGCAGAGCTGAGTGACCCTGAATGTGAGCTCAGAGCTGCACCCCTGGGCAGCACAGAACCTGAAATACATGAAAGATAAAACTCGAGGCATCAGTTGCTGCTCTTTGGCAATTACCACATGAATGGGAAAAAGAAAAAGGTGGGACAGAGCAAGTGGGGAAATGATCTGCCCTTCAATAGCACAATCAGAAATAATTCTCAGAGCCCCTCGTGCCTGCTGTCCTAAATTCCCAGATCCAGCTGCTTCCTACCACGTTTCACTGATCTGTCTTGGTCTACCTGCTTTTCCATCAACACTTTCTTGTGTTATCTGATAGAGCTTTGACCCAGGAAACTGAATTCCAGGATGTCTCCCTCTCCCCTGAGCTCTGCGTGCAGCTTGCCATGCTCCACTCCCCTCCACTTGCTACCTGCTTTAAAAGCCAATTTAAAGTAGAAAAGTATCTGTCACAAACATCTTGCTTTCAGCTGCAGCATGGCATGTTGCAGTAAAATTTTTTACATTAGGAAGGGATCTGGATAACTTTGTTTTAAAGCAGCTGTTTATCTTCCAGAGCTGTTCTGATTCAGTTTCCTCTTTGAGCAGCAGACCTGGAAGGGCAAGAGAATGGGGAGAAAGAAAGATTTGGTCACAATTTAGAGTCATTTGTTGCTGTCAGAATTTATATGAGCTAAATCTCAAGCCTGGACAAGCCTTAATAACTATCATATTTAAAGTTCAACTTTACAGGGGAAGACTGCAGGGCCCAAGGGGATAAGTAATAGAATACAGAATAGTTCACCTTTCCTGTGCCCAATCCAGCAAGGACAGGCTGGGGCTGGCCTTTCAGAGGATACATGACAGGAATTTAGCAGCCTGGAGCTAATCCCGTTGGACTAAAGTGCTGCTAATTGGGGTCCCTGCAGGATAAAGCCACTCCGGAGGTCACTGCCAAAGTCAGGAGAGCTGGCTGCACTGTGCTACAGGGATGGATGGCAAAGCTTTGCTTCCCCCTGACCCACCCAGACAAAAGCTGCTGTTCCTGCCTGCTTCACCCTTACGAGGTTTGTTTCAGGGAAATGAACACCACCGAGGCAGAAAGGTGAAAGTGAGAAAAAGCAAAACGTGTTTGCATTTTTTTGCACAGGTTTGCTGTGGAGCGGGGGGCACAGGGGGTGGTGAAGACAGGAAACAGAGCCAAAGGTTCTCCAGTGATGTGTCCCAGGTCAGAAATAGAAACACCCTCACCAGAAACTCAGAAATGGCTTTAGCATGTTCTTACCACTGCAGGCTGCTAAGAAATGAAGGATGCCAGAGCAAAGCAATAATTGACAATGAGCTCTTCAGAAGCTGGCCATGAAGAGAGAAGTGTCCCCCTTTACCAGCTCCTCTGGAGTTCAGAGCTTCCCTGCTCGAGATGGCAGCAGGCTCTTGTCCCACAGCAGAGGGGAGCTAGCACAGGCAGAGGGCCTTGACCAGAAATATCTGTTTTAGTGGACAGAGGCCAGTGCTCTCTGAGGGGAAGGTCCCTGAGCTGCTCCTTGCTGTCCTGTTGCTGGGAGGTTTCCAATCCAGAGGCATGAGCAACACTGCTGAGAGGTCCCCCTTGCCAAAACCACTTCTGACCTCAAAGCAGGACTCAGGGCTGGCCTGCTGAGCAGAAACCTATTTCTTGGCAGTGGCTCAGTCATGCAAGGTCTCCACAGCAGCAGCCAGCATTCCCTGTGGAGCCCATGGAAGGGGCAGTTGGTACAGGCAGGTGGTTTTTTCAGCAAGAGGGAGAGGTAGAGTGTAAAGGACAAAAAAAAAAAAAAAAAAAAAGGGGAAAAAAAGGTAGTTAGGAAGGAGTAAGTAGTTAAAAGGATAGGAGTGAGTTCGTTTGGGCAACAGCCTCAGTGGGAGGTGGATGAATGCTAATGGGCTTGAATTATTCATGCTTCCTTCTGGAGTGAAGAGGTTCAGACCAATGGCCTTCTGTGGCAACTCTCTGGAGCAAGAAACCTCATTAAAAACAAGGTCTGAGAGAGACTGGTGAGAAAACAAGAGGAAGGGGATTCTCCCAGAGCAGCTGTACTACAGAAGACAAATTGCTCCAGCAGCAGGAGCTGAGAGCTTTCCCCAGCACCAAATCTGTTTTGGCAAAAGGACAAACACAGAGCAGAGGTGTGACACTCTGCAGCCAGCCTTTAACCCCTCTGCCCGTGTCCCCAGGCCCTGCCCAGAGGGGGAGCAGGGGAATCCTGCCAGCAGCAGCTCCCACGGGCGGGTTCCCCTCCCTGCTCCAGACAGAGCTGCACCGAGAGCTTTCCTTGATGGCCAGAGCTCTCCACACCCAGCCCAAACCCAGGGCAGGGCATCACTCACACAAACCCTTCCCCATTATTCTCTGAGTAACAGTGCCCAAAGTCTTCCAAAAAAGCCACCCCTGAGGGCCTGCATGCTGAATTCTCCAGTTTTGCCTAAGAAGACACATTCCCTGGAAAGCTCAGTCTCATTCAGCCTTGCTAGGACAACGTGCAGTGTCTGTGTTGGGAACAGGAACATGGGGAGAATAAAGATTTCACTGGCATGAAATTCCCCCAAATTTCCTTCAGGTGGAAGCTGGGACCTTTTGAGGAGCTTTAATCTATGATGTGTTTACTGCCCATGATGCAGAATTTGTCTGCATGAAAGGCAACATAGAGGAGAAGGATAATTCCTTATTTAAAAAAAAATCAGTTTCATGCTGTTTTAAATTCTCTGAGTTGAAGCTGGAGCCAATTTACAATTGCTAACACCAGCTTTGCATGGAAGAGAGAAGGGAACAGCTCTAAAATTAGAAGGCTAAATAGTCTCAGGTTTAAAAGCATCGCAAATGCTGGTCTTGTAAACACTCTCATCAAGAGGAACACAAGTACTTTTGCCATACAATTGCACAGTTAGAAGTAACACGGAGAGAAGCAGCAGATCTGTAAGGACAGAGGTCACCCATGGTCCTTTATCCTGCCTCCAGGGACAGCTCCTCAAAGACAGACAGACGACTCCCTGTCATAACTTCATTTCCTGAGGCCTCCAGGCCGTGTGACATCCAGACAAAATCCTTGCTTTTCCTCCCTTTTTCCTGTAACTCTGTATCTCTCCAAATCCTTGGCACACTGAAGGAAAAATGAATGGGGAAAGAAATTTCAAGATTACAAAACATAAAGGGTTAAAATAACCTCAATTTTCACACACTTCAGGAATCTGGTGTAGGCTAAACCTAGCTCCAAATACCTCTAGGCCTTCTGGGATGTTTAGGATCCAAACAGGAATTTAAGTAACCATCACTCCTCTCTCCTTAAACTGAAATATATTTCAACCATTATGAAACTGAGGTGCTGCTCTTCCAGTGCTCTCAGCCCAGATCCTGCTGGTGGCTGCTCAGCCTTCAGACCCAAATGTTGCCACCTGGAATTCTTTTCTCTTTTTTTTTTTTTTCACACTCACATGTAGTGCTGGGTAGGGGATGAGTGAGCAGAGGCAAATTAGGAGGTTTTGCTGGAAAAATTCATCCTGCAGCCTCAATGCCTCAAAAGGATATTTGCTAAAATAAACCAAAAGATCACCATTTTAAACTTCTGCTGGTGGCTTTCACACAGGTCTGGGGTCAGCACGGAGCTGCCAGGTGGTGTCACACTGAGCTGCAACACAGGGACCAGACTGGGTTGGTTTAAAAAAGCAGTGAAGAGAAGCCCAGTGTCTGCTGTAAATAAAGGATTTGCAACTCCTGCAGCACATTGACACACGGACACGTTCTTCAAATCAAACCCGAATCTCTGCTGCAGTCAAAGGATATCCAGCAGCACATTATGCAGCTTAAAAATAGACCCAGAGGCTGGTTGTAGCAGTTGCTGTAACTTTAATCTGCAAGGAACTTTTTTTACACAGGCATAAACACTGCCTGTCAGGAGCACAATGCAAATCCTGTCTCAGAAACCTCAGCATTTGGATCCCTTTTGAATACATGACCTCATTTACAGTGTGTAAGACCCAAAGCGAGCCCTGCTGAACAATGTTTTTGCCATGTTAAACTTGAGCACTGTTCTTCCAGGCTCATGGTAGTGAAACGTTAGTTCCTCAAGGGAAAATACAAAAAATAAACCAAAAAAAAACCCCCCAAAAAACCAAACCCCCCCCCCCAAAACCCCAAACAAACAAACTAACAAAACCCCCCACAAAACAAACAAACAAATCCAAACAAAAACAAAAAACCCCAACCAACCAACCAACCAAAACAAAAAAAAACCACCAAACCAAACCAAACCAAACCAAACCAAACCAAAAAAACCTCAACAAAAATGAAAACAAACCACAAACAAACAAAACCAAAATAACAATAATAATAATTAAAAAACAAAAACAAAAACAAACAAAAAAAACCCACACAAAAAAAGTGAGAAGAAGGATGGCTGCATTACATTCTCATCGATTTTATTCAGCAACGTGGTGGATGCATTTTTAGGAAGAGGGAGATGGAAGCTTTGAAAAGAATCTCTTTGAAAAGACTTCAGTGGGCATTTTCTAATGAGATTCATGCACTGAGATCTTGTAATTCTGTCTCTGCAGCTGTGTCAGTCAGAGAGGTAGGGAGTGATAGCTGCAGCACTGGAGGTCTCCAAGAGTTTCCAGAAGGAATTCTCCATTTCATCTCCTCCCATGAGATGAAATGTGCTTGTAACAGTGCCCAAAGTCTTCCAAAAAAGCCACCCCTGAGGGCCTGCATGCTGAATTCTCCAGTTTTGCCTAAGAAGACACATTCCCTGGAAAGCTCAGTCTCATTCAGCCTTGCTAGGTCAACGTGCAGTGTCTGTGTTGGGAACAGGAACATGGAGAGAAGATTTCACTGGCATGAATAAAGATTCTGGATGGGTTTAAAAACAGTTTAACACTGGCTGTGTTTAAATAAAGCCTGGATGTGGCACTTGGTGCTGTGGTTTAGTTGAGGTGTTAGAGCATGGGTTGGACTTGATGATCTTGAAGGTCTCTTCCAACCTAGAAATTCTGTGATTCTGTGATTCCACTGGCATGAACGTGAGCTGAGCAACATTTTGACACAGCAGCAAAGCTTTGTAGCTGAGTTTAGCAGAATCTACCCCAAATCTGAATCAGGGGCATCCTCCTGCCTCTGGCAGAAGCCAGCACTGTCCAGTGGTGCCAGAGATCATCCTGGGAGTTTAGCCCCCTCCAGGCAAGGAACTCTGGAGACCCTCCCCAGCTCTGCCACCAATGGACAGATCAGGAGGCCACGCCAAAGCAAGGGCAAATGGTTCAGAGAGAGCTTTGGCGTTTTTAAACAGGAAATGACAGCAAATGCCCCACCAGGCACAGCTTTACCAGCTTTAACTTCCCCTCACCACCTGCCCCTTGCAGCAGAATTTAGCTCAGCTCCCAGAAGTGGGGAGCCAGAAGATGGTGCTCTTGGGTAAAGCACAGCGTCTGGACCAAAAAAAAAAAAAAAAAATAAAAAATAAAAAAAGCAAATAAAATAGAATTAAGATTCCTTTGGCTTTCAGGGTGTAGCAAGGACTCCTGCACAGTCTGTTCCTAATCTGCAGAGGCTGCTGTGATGATCACCAGCAGCAGAGAGGGAGGCAGGGGATGGAAACGGGGCTGTGCCTCTGAGAAATGCCCCTCACCCCTCTGGGTTCAGGCACACAAAGCACAGAATAGCAAAAAATAATAAATAGATTTGCTGGCAACTCCATCAAGATCAGTTCAGAATCAAGGGATGACTTGGAGTCCCCTAAAACCCAGGGCAGAAAAGGGGGCAGAGGTTATGTGGGGAGGAGAAGTGGTCCAAGTATGAGGAGCACATCCAGAAATTCCCTGTCACCACAGAATTTTCCTGGGATGCTCTGGTATCATCATAATGAAAAAAAAACAACAAAACAAAACCAAAAAACCCCCACTCCACAACAAAAAACAAGCAAACAAACAAAAACACACACACAAAAAACCACACACACAAAAAAACCCAACCCCCAAAAAACCCCACCCAGTGTTTCTTAAATGCATCTCTTAAATAAACAATATTTTCTCTCGAGGATCTCCAAGTATTTTACATAAGAAAATAAATATAATTATCCACATGCCAGAGATTGAGCTGAAAATTATTTTCACTGCCAAGGAAATCTGTTTTCCTTCCCTTTTAAAAGAGCAGAGCTGCTATTGTGCTGTGGAGATGAAGCCTTGGAGTAAGCAACTGTGCCTTGTTCCTAGATTTCAATACAACATATGCACGCTCCAGCAAGGAAAGGAAAGAAAATAAATGTTTTTGCAGACAAAATCTAAAAGCCTGACTCACAGGAGGCCTGGCTGTGCTTGCATCCAGTGCATGGTGAAATCAAAAGCAGACAGAAGAGTTAATGGATATGAAGGTAAGTTTCCAGTGCCTTCCAAAGCCATACACTGAGTCTGTGGCAAGGCATCTCTCCATTCAGCACTTATTTTTTTTTATTAAAAGTATAACCTTGTAGCTCAGGCCTAGACTGGAAGAAAAAGACTTCACCAGAAATAAATTAAGACCAGGCTCAGAATCCTCTATTCCCCGAAGCGAGAGTCAATTAGTTATAATCAATTAAATAAAATTAAGGAAAACAAAGTCACATGGGCTTGGGAAAGGGAAAAAAATGATAAATGAACCACCACTGGAGCCACTTGGGGAAGAAATGTCACCATCAAGGAGAAAAAAAATGGAAGCAATTAAAAAAGTTAAAGACTTTCCTTATTGCAGGGAGACGAGGGAGAGTGCCAGCCCCACAAGGTTTTCAAGCAGACTTTGGAATTCATTTAATTTCCTGCCTTTGCTGGCAGTTTGGGGCAGCACAGCAGCCAGAGCCCTGCCCTACTTTGCCAAGGCAGGCAGTGCCACCCCAGGAGCTGCAGCTGTCCCCATCCCAAAGGTTCTGTCCCCATTTCATGCTGGGAACCAGCCTGGAGCCCTCTCAGGTGTGGGGGAATGGATGCTCAGAAATGGCTGGTGGGACACTGTGATGGCCCTTCCAGGTGAGAAGGAAAATATTTGGGATGATTCCATGCAGATTGCAGTAAAAACCAACTCAAGGAAAGCCCAAAATGCCCAGGACATGTCACACACGACACAAAGAAATGACACTCACACGCTGAGATGTCCAAGGCAGAAAAGAGGCAGTTTATTTACAAATTTTATAGAATTTGAGTAGTGACCATGGATTGAAGGAAGAAAATCTTCCTCTCCAACCACACTGGGCAACCCAACAGTCCATCAGCATCTCCTCCTTAAGAGAAGAATGCAAACATGGTTAGATGGTTACAACAACAAGAAAGTTGTTTATGTAGAATTGTCTCTGACTTTATTGCAAGAGGTAAACACAGAAGGCTGAAATAGAACTTTAGAAAAACTTCTGAAAGAGACAGAGGAGAACAGCAAAAACCCAGACAGCAGGACACAGGGCAGCTCTGTGATGATCCCACGGAAGCCTGCCGAGTCTGGGTGGGAGTGCAGCTTAATCTGACAAGCCTGGTGTTAACTCATCTCACTTTTGGCGTGGATGGAGCTCCCATGGCACGCTGGCAAGCAGGATGCCAGCGAGCAGCAGCCTTGGTGGTTGGTTTCAGAGCCGATCCGACCAGCACAGTGCTCTGCTCACAGCTTAGCAATTGCTGCCACAGCGGTGAGCTCTGCCGTCCCCATGGCTCCAGAGAGCTCTTGTTAGACCTCCCTGGTGAGGCAAATAAAGCCAGGACAGAGACTCTCCAGCTGGTTAAAGTTAGAAAGTGGTATGCTTAATTCAGAGCTGGGCACACGGGGGGTAACCTCCCAGAGACGTGTGTGTGAAAATCACAAAGCTCTGGCTTGATGCTGTCCAAGATTAACAACAACACGGACTCCGAGGTCAGAAGGCTGAAATGACTCCAAATCAATCTTTATTACCTGGGAATTTATTCTCTTTATGCTGTTTTACAAAGAACCCACCCAAAGGGGTGGAAGAAAGACAAACTTCTTCGACTGCATTGGTCAAGTCAGAGGGACATCAAGAGAAGGTCCCTCCTAGGAAAGGAATAGGATGCAAACATAGCAAAACATAGGATATGTTTAGGGAAACGTGTCTCTTGCTGACAGAACAGTGCCTGGGAAAGAGTTTCAGAGAAATCAAAACATCACAGCACCAACCATGACTACACTGGCTCTCTATTTACCTACAAAATCTTACATATTCGTTCAGTTATCTCATGTGCTTGGCCATATTTATCACCTGACCCTGCCTGCCCCCACTTAATATTAAAATCAGCTCAAAGTCCTCTCCAGGCCTGTGCAGTCATTCGCTCAGGTTGGGTCAGTGGGTCTGGAAATGGGTCAGTGGTCTTGAAAGATGAAGTCAGAAATGTTTTCCTCAAGGTAAACTTTTCACCTTTCTCTTGTTGGCAGCCCCTCTGCTCCCCTGGGCATAGTCCAAGCTCTCCTACCTGGTTCTGGCTGGTTTTGGGGCTCAGGTGCAGCTATATCTTCACCTTCACAGTGGTTCACCTTTCTTGTCTCCTACAAACACAGCTAAGTCAAGCAAGTGAGACATAATCTTGCTCTAACCAACTCCATCTGGTAATTATTAACTATCCTACACTGCTTCCACTCTAAACTCTTAATCAATATAAATTGCTTCTATCCATCCAGCTAAAATCTTAACTTTTTAAGCCCTTAACTCACTGGGAGCTCTGCTGGACGTGGCTCAAAGGGAATTTCACCTGCAGGGCTCCACACACTGCTGGGCTCCCCTGCTTGGAAACAGAGAGGGGCCAGGGGGGGACACAAACCAGGCTGACAACATTTCACAAGGTGAGGCAGAACCAGAAGTGGCATGTTTGGAAACACTGGTTGTTCCCCCTCATCCCAAGGATTTATATTTGTGAATTTTTGAATTTTTTATTAAGATTTGAATTAAAATTTGGGAATTAAAATGTTTGGATTTGGGAATCTCCAGGCAAAGCAAAAGGTGGAAAAAAGAAGCAGACGCTGGGTAGTGTTTTCAGGCGTTTTCAGATTTTCACCACAGGACAAACCCACATCACCCTCAGGGGAGGCAGCCTCTCAACTCCAGTTCCCATTGCTACCAACCAGCCTCAAGGTTTCATCCCTCAGGTAACCAGGTGGAGGTCTCACCTGCTCTCTCAGTCAGATGAAATGTCATTTCAGGAGTCCTGTGCTGTGTGCCTCGGATCTGATTTCCACAATATTTCCTAATCTCTCAGCCAGCACTCCACAAGTGTCTCATTTTTCAAACAATTTGAATAAATCAGTTCTTGGGAGAGCTCCCTGGATTTCAGTTAAGTTGCACCTTTCAGTTTCAAGCTTGACAACATTATTCTAAAAATTCTGAGGAGTAAAGCACACTTCTTCCATCAGAAATCCCCTGAGGCCATACTATTTCCTCATGGCCCTTATTGATGAAGTGACATTTCTTAAAATAAGTTTTCTATACTATATACTTTACCCTGCTCCTGTTAAAATCTCCAAGAATCAAACCACCACCACAATAAGGTGGAAAAGCACTCCTGCAAATCTACAGAGGGGAAAATAGACACAGACATGAAGTGATTTGCCTGAGACAGCTGGACAAAACTGTCTCAGGGCTGGGAAATGAAGTGATGCCCCTTGGCTCTCCATGCTGTGCTTTATTCTTGGGATCAGTCTAATCTATCTCAGCTTCAATAGCCTGGAAAGACAACATTTGAGTGCCTCGGGTGGTGTCATCTTCTTTCACTCAGCCCTGCAGCTCCTACAGCACTGACAAGCTCAGGAAAGAGGAGTGCCTTCCACAGACAAAGCAACTTTCTGCTCTCAAAAAGGGCACTTCCCTCATTAATAAGTTTTAGTTTCACTGACTTGGAATTCTTTGAATTATTATTGGAATTTTTGTCTTTTATCCACGGTGTTGTGAAACAAATTAAACCTGTTACCAAACTCACGATGCCAAAATGCCAAAGTGCTACATCCTTGAACTTCTTTGGGTAATTTGGTATTTATCCTGGAAGAGAAAGACCATACAGGAAATATTCAGCATGAAACCCCCATCCATACTAAAAATATCAATGCCATTTAGACTCTGAAGATAGGAATTTAGAACTGAACTGGTCTTTCCTCCATTTCTTTACCCAGAAATCCTTGGAGGAGTTGTGCAGAAGTACGAGATGGACTGGCTGGGAAAAGGAATCACAGATCACTATCACCTGCCTGTCATTTCTGCTTCCCTAAGGGCTGTAAAAACACACACAGCCTGTCCTGGTGATATCCCTCTCTAAATGCAGGAACATGTCCTCTCTTCCTTTCCCCTCACTGATTTGTTTACAGGCACCTCTCACCTGCAGGAGATGGACAAACACTTCCCCTGTTGGACTTAACTAAGTGCAAAGAGAGTGTCTGCCATCCAACCTGACCAGAAAGCTGAAACCCAGAGTTCCCATTTTTACCTCTTTCCTCTGCACTATCTCCTCCCAGCCATCACATATCTGCTGTGAATTTGTTTCTATACACCTGCCTGAGCTTTCTCTTTTTTTTTTTTTTTTTTTTTTCCTGGAATATTTTGCTGCCTTCAGAATGAGAGGCACAGGGCTGTGCTTTGATCAGATCCCTCTGCTGCTGTTATCTCAGTGTGAACATTAAGGACAGATGCAATGCAAATGCTTTCAAACATCAGCTGCCACTGTTGAGAATACCAAATCAGATGAAAAAACCAGCTCTTGCTAGATTTTCACCCCTTTTCTGTACTATCCCCTCACTTACTTACAGATCTGTATCAAGATACTTCAATTTAAAGATAAATCTCCACAATTTCTGCTACAATCATCCCCCCTCTTCCCCAAAATACAAGTCCTCACTGCTTCACGCTGCATGTTTGCTCGTTTTTAGTCTGCTGAACCCTGTGCTCATTTCTGTGTTTGGGCCTGCATGCACAAAGTTTGGAGAATTTTCCATGCCTGGACTTCCCACACTAGTCATTCTGTATTCTGTATTCTGTATTCTGTATTCTGTATTCTGTATTCTGTATTCTGTATTCTGTATTCTGTATTATTCTGTGTTCTGTGTTCTGTATTCTGTATTCTCTATTCTCTATTCTCTATTCTCTATTCTCTCTTCAGGGTGAGAGTCAATTTATCTGCTCCACTGAGCTGAGCTGAGTGTGGGGCTGAGCCACCCATCCCCAGTACCCCCAGAAATACAGGGGAGCTCCCAGGGAGCAATCAGGGACTCCCTGGGCATGGAATCATCACTCTCTGGGCTCCCTTCCATTTGTCAGACCCAGCTCAAAGGAGACATCTGAGGACAAGTTGGTTGAAGGATTCCACCCTTCCCTTTTTAGAGCACCCAGCAAAGAGTTCACACCTTCCTGTGGTGCTGGACGTGATCCTGGACATGGACACAGCATAAAGATGCATTTTTCCAAAGGAGTAATTGAGGTAAAAACAAAAATCCATGTTCCTTGCCTGAGTTGGTCACGGACTGTGCGTGTCATCCTGGGCAAGGCCCTTTATTTCTCTCAGCTGGGCTAGTACCTCAAGTGCTTCCCAGAAGTGAAAGTAATGAGAGGAAATAGCAGTGCCCAGTGTAAAATTAATGTCTGCAGCCAACACTGAATCCCAGGAAAAAGGCAGGAGCAAGGCAAGGCATCACTTATGGGTGGATTTTTTATGAGGCACAGGCTATAATGAATCCTATTCCACCTGACAGGTACCACAGACCCTGGTGAAGTTACCCTGGGTTCCAGCACTGCACTTCTCTGTAATTATGCCAGTTACCTCGGTTCCAACCACTGGATACATTCACACAAATGACCCTGATTTTTTCAGGGGCACTCCTCTTTTCCAAGTGTAATTTCCCATGCACGGTAAACTGTGGGTTTCAGAGCAGCACTTTAAGCATCTAAATATCAGGCTGCACCTACAAATTGTTTAGACAGACACTTTAATACTGCAATTTGTTAGTGCAATTACTTAAGTGGGGAAGGCTGCGTGCAAGGAGGCAGTAAATAATTAAGACCACCAAAGTGGAGCCTGGGGCACGATTTTAAAAATCTTTTATTTAATGCCTAAATTTGGCAAGCAGAGGGAAAAAGATGCTTGAGGAGAGCACACAGAGCCAATCAGCACACAAGCCTCCCATCGCACCACACAATCTAGTTTCACTTATTGCTGGAGATTATTTTTGAAGGCTCTGATTCTAAAGTTAACAAAATTGGGCTATTGTAAGCAGTTGATGCTGCTTGGCTTTTCAGAGCCTCATCAGGACTTTAAAAACACACAGATGGCTGTTCTACAATAAAAAAAAAAAAAAAAAAATCTACCTGCAGTGGTGCATTTACACCAGAATAATCAGGCTGTAACAAGAGCAGGAACAAGCCATGCATTCATTTTGGGGATGTTACACACCCATGGACTCCAGTGCTGGCAGTATAAACAGGTGCTATGCTGAAAATAAAAACCCTCATTAATGCATCATTTAATAAAATGCCCCATTTTTTTCATATTCTAGGCCTCTTTAGGTGTTCCATAAAGATGTAAATTTCTCATCTCAGCTCTGCGATGTGATCCATCTCGAATCTCAGAAATGGGTCTGACTGCAGTGGCTGACACATAAACCACCACACAAAAGAAATATTAAAAACCTTTATGTATGTGATTAAGGCTACTCAGAATGCTCCCTCTATAGCCCTGAAAATAAGAAGCTTCTCTCTGGTTGAAACTGTTGCTCCAGCAGCGTCTGAGCTCCACGATGTTGGAGGAAAACCAGGAGACAGAAAGCCTTCAACAACCCCCTCTTGCAGAAAACCCATTAAATGCAACAAATTTCACAATGTTGAATCAGTGGCTTACAGGGTTGTTTTTGGTTTTTTTTTTTTTTTTTTTTTTTTTTTTTGGTTTTTGGTTTTGTGTTTTCTTTTTTTTTTACTTTTTATTTTGACTTTTTAATATTTTTTGGGGGGTTGTTTGTTTGTTTAGTGGGGTTTTTTGTGGGTTTTTTTTGGTTGTGGTGTTTTGGTTTTTTTGGTGGTTTTATTGGTTGTTTTGTTTTGTTTTGTTTTTGGTGGTGGGGTTTTTTTGTTGGTTTTTTTTTGGTGGGGGGTTTCGTGTTTTTTTAATTATTATTTTTTTTTAATTTTATTTTATTTTTGGAGGCTCAGTATTTAGAATGGGGAAAGTGTCCATGCCAGTAGAGCATGGTAGGAAAAACCTTACAGAATCAATGCAGGAGAAATCCTGGGGCCGAAGAAAACAGGAGAAATCCTGGGGCTGAGAGGCAGTGGGCTGGAGACAAAAAACACTGCTTGCAAAGTCATTTCTTTGTGGCCAGCAGAGAAATCCCTTCAGAGGCAGCAAAGCTCTGTGTGCTCCATCAAGGGGATAAAACAAGGCAGTGTGGTCTGTGCCTGTGGATTGTGCTGGAACAGACATCCAGCCCCTGGGCATGAAGGGAAAATGATGACTGGGTTGCTCTGAGGTTGTTTCTGGGAAGAAGCTGATCAACCCTACCAAAGTGAATGGTAGCTGTTAACCCTTATTTTTTTTTTCCTCCCTTCCTCAGGTTGGAATAAGCTGCTGAATTGCTTCTGGATTTCTCAGCTTGGAAAGCTGACACCCTGTAAAGCTGAAGGACTCTGGGTTTTGAGATGCCAGCATCCCCAAGGATTTCAGATCTTTAAACAGGAATTTTCCCAGGAAGTCTTCACCTTCTGCAGTTTCCACAAAAAAACCTTTCTATCAGGATGATCAGTAACCTTTTGTAAGTACATTTAGATTTCACAAGGTTTGGGTTTAATTGTCTGGTAGAACATTCAGACTTAAGTCCTAACCTTCTGTAAGTACATTTAGATTTCACAAGGTTTGGATTTAATTGTCTGGTAGAACATTCAGACTTAAGTCCTGCTTCCTATGGAGCCGCAATACCTGAGCAGAATTTGCTTTTCAGTCACCTCTTGCTTTGTCTTTCTGTATTGCCTTGGTGGGCTGAGCTCCACACAGCCCTGATGCATGACAAAATTGGAATTCTATAAACTCTCACTGTCCTCAGGTCTCTCTTCCCACCAACATCAGAAGCAAACTCCTCCTGACTTCACGTAGGAGTTCCACAAAGGACAGTTTCAAATTCAGAGAAAGGCAGAAATGACCAAAGTGAGGCAATTGGAATATTTCAGAAATAAGTTCAAAACACAGAGCAATAGCAGGCACCAATCTGGCATGACAGTGTAGGGCTCCTCCACAGAGGTAATAGCAGTAGAAATATGTTATATCTGCATAAAAATGCTCTTTATCTTGTTATCCACAGGAACTGTTCCTTCAGGAGCCTTCATAAATCTCCATCACCTCCATGGCCTTGTGCAGATTCACTGGTGTCTGCTAACAAAAGGCACCACAGGATCACTCCCAGGATGGTTTGGGTAGGAAGGGACCTTAAAAATCACCTCACTCCAATCCCCTGCCATGGGCAGGGACACCTCCCACCAGACCAGGCTGGTTTTCTTCTCCCTGCCCAGCTGCCTCCTTTGGCAGAAGTGTTAACAGAAAATCTCTTTGATGCCACTTGTACCTTCATCAAGTTTCACTGAAAATGGCTAATAGAATCCAAAGCTGTGAGAGGAACAAAGAGACAGCGAATTCATAAATCTTGTTTCCTTACTAAACCAAGAGGAAAGAGATAATAACATGTGGTATTAGATTAAAAAAAAAAAAATGACACCAGAACATGAGAATTTCACCTGTTGATGATAATGATTGATGATAGCATGTATTTTAAGAAGTGCATTTCAATCAATTTCCTTGTGGGAGTTTGTTATCATTGCTCAAAGTTATAATGTTAAGCTGTGGTGTCCCAATAATTTCTTACAGAGCAGCTTCTAATTAAATGAGCTAAAAATCCTTCATTGAAAGGAGAATAAATAGAGGGATCAAAAAGAATAATTTTTTTGTTTAAACAGAGATCACAATCATCCAGCAGGTACAGTAGAAATATTCAGGCACTTGTTACAGCTGGGCACAGATTTGTTTGAAGTCATGTTCACAGCTCCCTCTAGGAAATGAAAATTTTCCTGCTATTAACTCCTTGTGTGCTGCACCCTTATAAATAAACAGGGATTGATGTTTTAAATTCTATTCTTATCACAAAAATCCTGCAGACTTCTGGAGATAAGCATACTGTCAATATACAAGCATGCTCATACCCTAACATTTAATTAAGAGTCAGTGAAATCCCTCTGTATTAACAGGGGTGGGAAAAGCCAGAGTGTTACCGTTTGCAAAATATTCAGAGATCTTCCAAAGAGATCAAAAGTGGTTCTGCACTCCTGCAGATTTTGCCAGACAAATCCACACCCACCCTCTGACGGACGAAGCTCCCAGGAGCACCAGTAGTGCTGCTCCTCTGCCAGACTCCCTGCAAGCTGTCAGGGTTTGTACACTGTGCCTGAAGTTAGCAAATTTTAATGATAATGAGCCAGGACAGATCCCTGCACAGCTTTGCCACTTGATCCCTTCATTTCCTTAAGGAACAGAAAGGAAAAGAAAAGGGGGCGTATACAAGATCCATCCATAGCTGGCTGTTCCATGGGCTCTGATGTGTCTGAAAACTTGGGATCACGTCATGAGAGAACCCTGAGGAGCCTGTGTCGTGTCAGAAGGAAAACAAGAGCAGGAGGGGAAGTGCACACACCCCAGAATG
The DNA here is from genome assembly GCA_027886175.1 of Phylloscopus collybita. Lineage (NCBI taxonomy): Eukaryota > Metazoa > Chordata > Aves > Passeriformes > Phylloscopidae > Phylloscopus > Phylloscopus collybita. Next base: position 3,746,871 of record JAJNNQ010000100.1, read on the forward strand.
TGCTTGAAGGAGGAGGAGACCAGACCATGCAGCAGTTTTAGGGTCCCTACAAGTGTTTCTGGGAAATTCTTTGTCAACAGACAAGCCATGGATATCCCAGCTGGTAAGGATTGCTTCCTAAAGCCCCAGAAATGCTTCACACCAAGAACTCTGCAGGGATTCTGTGTGGTGTCACTGCTGGCTGGAAGGGAAAAGAGGGCAAGGGTGTGCTGTGCAAAACTCGCTACTTTAGGTGAAGCTGCAGATCCCCTTTGGTGTGAAACATTCAACGTTTTCCAACTAGAACAAAGGATGCTTCCTCAAAAACAAGGCTATTAAAGGCTGACACAGAGTTTGAGCCAGTGCGTGGCGTTTCTTGGCAAGTTTCAGAATGGAGATAATTTGTACATTTTAATTGGAGTTATTTGGAGATGAGGGGAAGGCAGAGCGGTGTCGTTAACTGATAAACCCTTCAAGTGAAGTGGCATGAGCAGGGCTGCAGGCAGGCTTCAGCACAAAGATGGGACCCACAAACAGATCAATTCTTGCTAAAATACAGTCTCTGGTAATGGACATTAACAGCAAATAAAGCAAAAACCACATGGAACAATGCCCTCGTTGCTTGCCATTTCCCTGAAGTTCATTCTTTTGTGCAAAAAGATTTAAAATCGCACCGAATGCTATTTTTGCATTAAATATAATCAGGGAGAATGAGAAACTAATATTCTCAAATTGCAATTATGAAAGAAAATATGTAACATTTGAGGTGCTTCATTTAGAGAACACTCCAGGTTAATTATATGATTTTTCTAATGAAGATATTTTCATGAATACTTAGGATTGTTGCATTCGTCTCATCTGGTAATGAATAGATTGATACGCAGATGATTTCAGCATCTCATTAAAGGAGCTGCAGAATAAATGCAGAAACTCATTCAAGTGAATTGAGAATGCTAGTTCCCATTATGCTGCTTCCCAAGTTTAATTAATAAGTTGTATTGTTACAATTAATCATAGCCAGGCGGTTATGAAAAGTGAGTTTTCTGTGATCCCAGCGCTTCCTAAGCGCACGCTGTGGTACGTCTGCATGGCTCAGGCCCACGTGCAGTAAACCCAGCAATACTCACAGCAGCATCTCAGTACCTGGCACGACTGTGGAGCTCCTCATGCTGAATTAATGCTGATCTGCTTTATTTAGATGCCCACTTTGTTGCTGTCACATTGTACAGCGGGAAGCTGTGTGTAAAACGGGCAGGACTGAGGGCCCAGGCTCATCTCAGGCAACAGGAGATTGGAGGATTCAGGGCTAGGATAATGGGATGATGTTTTGTTGTTGCTGAAAGGTTTGCCCAGGTGAGCAGAGGAACAAAACTCCCTCATCAGTGGTGCTGCTTGTGTGCTCAACGGGACAGTGACAGGGATGTGCACGTGGAGAGTGGAAACAGGCTCAGCACCACTTCTGGCTGGCCTGGTGTCTTGGGTTGCAGTGCAGGATGTAACCAGCAGTGTGTATTCTATTAGCAGCTGTTAGAACCAGCTGGGGCAGTGTTCTTTATCTCTCCCCCAGCCCATCCTCCCTCCAGGGGTATCTGCTGTTCATGGGCCATCGAGGCTCACTGCATGGCTGATACAATTACATCAGCCCATGGGGAGATGCTCCACCCAGGGGGAGGAGCCCAGCATTCCCAGCTGGATCAAAGCTGAGATTCAGAACAGCAGGGCAGCCTGTGTGCACTGGATTCCCAGAGGAAGACCAGACCCATCTCACCACCACTGGACCTTCAGAGGAAAACTTCACCCTTCTACAGGTTCATTGCTCCAACAGAGCCACATCTGTCACTGCAGGAGGACTTGATTGGGCTGCTCCCAACACCCTGACCAACAGGGTGTCAGGTGGTGTTCTGACTCTGTCAGTGTTTTTGTTTGTTTGGGGTTTTTTTGTACTATTGCATTTTTATTTTAATTTTCCTAGTAAAGAACTGTTATTCCCATTCCTACATCTTTCCCTGAGAGCCCCTTAATTTCAAAATTATAATAATTCAGAGGCAGGGGGGTTTACATTCTCTATTCCAAGGGAGGCTCCTGCCCTCCCTAGCAGACATCTGTCTTCCCAAACTGGAACACCTGGGTACACGGAGCCTTCCTCAGGCAATTCTAACACCAGAAATTCCCATGCACCCAGCTCAAAACAGCCCTAAGGGCTCCCAGGGAGCAGGAAACTTCTGTGAAGAAGATTTGCTGAAGGAAACCAGGAGCTCTCCCCACCTGGGGGCTCTTTCCTGCTGTTCTCTGTGTGCAGGGAGAAGCAGGGATTTTGCAACCTCCTGCCAAAAACCCTGGCTCACCAACCCTGGGCATCCCAGGCACATCCACCACTGCTGCTCAGGGCTTCTGCCTTCCTAAAACCCAGCTCTTCTCACTGTTTCTCACCTGCCCAGCTTCTCCCCTCACTTAGATTTATGTCACAGCCCTGAGAGTGGTGAAAGCCCTCTGGAATGCAGTTTACCCTGACAGCCATCACTTTGCTGCGTGGGCTGGAGGAGTAAAGCTCCTGCTGTCACTCTCAATTGAGGGCTTATTTCTTAACTGTAAAACAAGTGACCTTCCTCTGACCTGCTAAAAAAGCATTTGCTTTTCTACTTTACCTGGTCATTCTGCAGCTTTTCAACCCTCCATGCTTTATGGGGTATTAAAAGGAAACCTGCTTTTGACACTGCATCTGAAATTTTAAGATCTTTTTGCTGGTAATAAATCAAGGGCCTGATCTAAAAGCCAGAGATGTCAATAGGAAGAATCCCATTTTCCTGTTTCAGTGGGCTCTAGATCATAATTTTGGTTTTACCAGCAGGTTTTCAATCCTTCCCATGTGCACTTTTGTCACAGTTCTGCATCACTGAGGGACTTGCATTCTGAGGAAAGAACATTATCACAATCAGAAGTAAAAGTGTGTTGTTTTCTTTCTTCCAAGGGTTGAAACCCCCCAAGAAACACAATTGAGAGGGACTATTTCAAACTCCCTTCCTCTTTTATTCCCATTTACAGTCAAGATATTACATAACCCCAAACTGCCAGCTCTTCTCAGAAGATCAAAGATAATTTGCTTTCATTGGATTCTCATTGGTTGAATCCAAAGTGTCTTAATTTTGCACAAACCTTTACCTGCAAAAAAAAAAACCAAAAAAACCCCACCACCAAGGTTACATTTTTTCACCAGGGTGATACCAGGTTTTCTAGTAATGTTCCTTGAACTGATGTAGTTTGCTACTCATTTCAAAAGTGCCATAATTTGGGAGCTTCTGGTCCTGTAATTCCTTGAAGGCTGAGTGCTAACAATGTGTTGTTTTGACAGGCTATTTATTTTAGAGTGGACTTGGAGCTGCAAAGATGACTTGAATAACTAAACTGAAGTTATTATCTGATCACGATTTCTGTTTGAAGTTTAGGCCAAATTAAATTTAACACCACTGTGATTTATTTCTGGATGCTTTTGTGCCAGATGTACTGATATTATTTCTACTAAATTAATTGGTAATTAAAAATATATCTACTTTTAATAAATCAAAATATTATGGGTAACTTTTCATTGTGGTCAGAAATGACTTGATAAATATATAACTATTATTCATTTTTGCCTCAAAACTGACTAATGGAAAAGAAATGGATTCTACAGAAGAGCTGTTGATTTCATAATTGTGAAATAAAAAAGTTACATAGGAAAATTGTTGATTCTTTTAGGCAAAACTTTGAAGAGGAGGAAGAGGAGAAAAAGAAATCCCTCCCATTCCTCTCCCTGCATTGCTTTTGCAGCCTCTTAAAAATAAATGTTTGCTTTAAAGTTGCTAGCTTATAATTTAATTTCCCACTATCAGATCTGCTTCTTGAACACACCTGGGGGTGCCTGGTCAAGCAAGAATATTTTAGATAACTTTAATATACCCCAAAGATCTGACAGTGAGAGAAGTCCTTGGCTGGAGTATTCCGAGCAGGATTTTTAGTTTCGGTGTTCATTCACAAGAGATTTCGGATGGAACATTAGGCAGGATCAATAAGTTATTGTGAGAGGTGTCTTTTAAGACAGAAAGGTCCTGCAGAAAACACATGAAGCTCAGGTTTGCTTAGGCACACTTCTAGATACACAAAATAGAAATACTTTGGCAACATCACAAGCCTGCTTTAAATATTTCTCACCCACAGGAAGGAAGCCAAAGTCTTGAGATCTTGATGGCACTGCCTCATGGCAGAAATATTGCTTCTTCTCCCTGATAAGCAAAGGCAGCCCAGCAGACCCAGCTCTGACTGGTCCTTAACAAGCACTTCTCTATTTCATAGAAGTGCTGGTGACCTGGGGTGCACAGAGGAATTCCAGAAACTCCATCAAGGGCAGGAAGTAGCACCTTGGTCCTCCCCAGACAATAAAAAACTGAGGATTTACTTTCTACAGCAGCTCCTGCAGGTCATTTATGCTGAAGTGCATTCCAAACCATTAGTCCATGAGAGGAGGCCTCCATTTCTGGGAAGCTCCATTAAACAAAAATAATAAAAAGTGATAGTTTTGTGATGGCTCCCCACGTTAATTGGCTGATGGGGAAAAGGATGTGCAATCAAACCACATCACAGCACGATGATTTCTTAATTAAACAATAAATTAACAGTGGTGGAGATCAATACTCAATTCCATTTGCAAATGCCAGATGGGCCCAAATTTGGAAAAGGTCACCCACGTTGTAGATTAGCTCTCCTGAAATACCCAGCAAGTGAAGATGCAGTGCAGCCTCTTAATTTGGATCACTTTTTGAAAAATGCGAGTAATTACTTATGTTCAGTGTGAGGAAATTAATACAAAGATTATTGAAAGGCTGCAAATTTCACAACAGCTTGAAAAATGTGAACTGGGTGGTGCAAGACCAAGGCTAAATTTAAGGGGAAAATTGAAAGCTGACTGGGCAGAAGTGGGAGAGGAGTGAGGTGTTGGCACTTTTGTTCTCATCCTCTTTAGAAGAACCATCCATGCAAATTCAAGCTCTGCAGAATTTCTTCCTTCGAGCAATGAACAACCAAAAACCAATCTTGTCTATTTAAGAAAAAAAACCAAAAAAAAAACCCAAAAAAACAAACCAAAAAAACCCCCACAAAAAAAACCAAAACCAAAAAACACACAAAACCCCCAAACAAACAAACAACAACAACAACAACAACAACAACAACCAACAAAACAAAACCAAAAAAACCCGTGTAGGAAAATGGCAGGGAAGAAGCTGAGTAAAATTCTAAATAAACATCACCCACAGGATCACAAGTGATAAGGCTTTTTGATTTTTATAAATAGCCAGATGGAAAATGCAATTCTCTGTTTGATGCACTGTATTTTACTACGTCCATAAAATTACAAGGGAAACCCAAAACATCCACCCCAAGTTCCCAAGGCTGGATTCCAGCTCCTTGGAAGAGAGGGAGGTTCCTGTATCAGATGTTTCTGAGCTTAACTCAGGGTTCTTCTCCCTATTTATCATATTAAAAGATTAATTTCTCTAAGCTTCTAATACATATCACTAAAATTAGGCAGCACAAATCTCTCTGCCTTTCCCCATTCTCCCAACTTTGCCCTGCTAAAGTCTCATATTCCTTAATCCTTGTGGATTATGGAGAAGAAAGACTGAAAAATTCCTGAGCAGAACTGGCAGAAGAGATCCCTAATTATTTTAAGCAGCTGCATTAATGGGACCCCACTCCAGGATGCTGGCAGACTTCTGAAGCTCAGGCTCACCTTTAATTTCCTCACATGAAAGACCTAGCTCAGAATGACCTGAGATTCCTTCTGCTATTGATGAAGAAAACATTGTATTATCCACCAGAGATTGATAAAGGGAGTAACTGGAAATGGACCCCTTGCAGAGGAGTTCTTGTGCTCCATCGAGCCAGAAGCACAGCTTCCACCTCTCAGCTGCTCTCCCAAAATGAGTGTGAAAATACAACAGCCAACAGCCAGTCTGTACAGACAGTCAGGGAAGCTTCAGGCTGCAATCACTCCTCATGAGTGACTGGCTTAGCAATGACTCCATCATTAATGCCCTGGCAGCTGCATGTCCTAATTAATCTAATATTTTGCAGTCTATTAAGTATCTGATGCAGTGTTGAAAGAAGAGTGCCAAGAAGGACGCTGAGCAAACCCAGAAATGGAGGATCTCTTGTGAGGGTTTTTTCCCCTCCTCTTTGCAAAGCGAGCCCTGTCCTATGAGAGATAAGAAGATTGACCTCACACAGCTGATGCCCTTGTTTTGTTGGTGTTGTGGTTTAGTTTTTTGGTCCTTTTTGTTGTTGCTGTTTGTTTGTTTGTTTTTTGTTTGTTTTGTGGTCTTTTGTTTTGGTTTGGTTTATTTTTTTTTTCCACAAACAGAAAGTGCTATTTGACCAAGAAGTAGGTGCCAGGGCAGCAAATGTTCTTAGAGCTTTATCTGCTTTCTCCTTGGAGAGCAATGGAGGCCCCAAAGAACCTCAATTAAACCAGCACCAGTTCAGGAGAGCCCAAATTAATCCAGGCTGTCAGCAGAGATGGCATTTAGTCATTTGGACACAGGTAATGCTTTAATAAAACTCACAACATTCTCTCCCCAGGTCGTCATTTAATAAGATTTCAGAACAATTTTGGCCAAAAAAAAACCCCCAAAACAAACCCAAACAGAAAACAAACGAACAAAAAAAAACACCCAAACCAAACCAAACCAAACCAAAACAAAACAAATCACCACCCATATTCATTCTTGAACCACAGTTGTAACTGAAAATCAGCAGTTCAAGATGATTCCAACATGGCCTGAGAAGCCACCCAAGTGCAAAGGTGTTGGTAAAACAAATGCTGCTGTTATTCTGCAAACCCCACAAAGCAGTTTGGGGAGCATCTCTTTACCCACAATATATTTTTGCTTTTAATCTCAATCCTACCTCCCTGTTCACAGGCACTGAGCTGTGGGAATCCAATCCTGGCAGAGATTATTGCAGAGATCTGATATCAGATCAGGCCCCACCTTACGTACCCAGGCTGGTCCCCAGTTCTGTGTTATGTTTGTAATACAGGCAGAAAATGCTTTTACTACCAAGCAACTTGAATGTTCTTTAAAATCTTTAAAAATCAAGTCAGACTATTGGCTGGAAAGGTTTTGTTATTGCTCCTTCAAAGAAAAATACTGCAACACCTTTCATTGCTTTTTCAACAGCTGAGGAAGATCCTGTTCCCTCTGCACTTCCTGCTGTGTGGCTTTTCAGATTTTATGAGGCCTCTCATTATGTGAATTATGGGGGTAGGTCTGACCTTGCTGCAATTTAAATTGACCAGTCATGGGGTCAACATTTGCAAAAAATGCTGAGCATCTGAAGCTTATATAAATTTTTGAAGCGAGTTATAAAATAATAAAATTAGTCAAGAACGGCAGCGTTTTTTAATTCCAGCTGAAAGAAAGATGAGGGGGGAAATATATCAGGATTGATGCAGCTGAACCTTATAAAATTTTAATTTTTTTTCTCTCCACCTGCATCACCTTTTGTTTAACTTTGGATCAGTTGCTAAACTCATGCAAAACTATCAGCTGCAAAAGTGCTCAAAGATTATTACAGGTGGGCAAAATCAGCAAATTGGGAACTGTTCTGTACAAGACCTCCCAAACCAATGTCAATTTATATTTTACATATCAAAAGTCAAGTATGCTCCAGAACTTGTTTTGACTGACCTCTGACATTTTTGATTAAATCCCATGAATTCATTTATTCCTCCACCTGTCTGAGAGGATATATCTGCCACACCTTTGAAAACAGGGGTCACTCCATTGAAAGGTTCCAAAAACCTTTCAAAATAATGAATTTTCCTTCTACAGTTCCCACCTGACTCTTTTGTCAAAAGTCCTTCTGTCAATTATCACTCTAGAGCAGAAAACACCTTCCTTGGCAGAATTAATGGAATGAATTTGTTTTCTTTTTTGATACACCATCACTAATTGGTTCAGCAGGATCTGTTGGACAGTATCAACGATATCAACTGCTAAACCTGTGCCCGTGGCCAGCCTGACACCCAATAAAAACCTGTCTGAAGCAATTAGTGCTGCCAAGCTCGTTATACAGTCCAGAGCAGAGAAGGAAAGCCCTGCACAGACACCTCCTGGAGCCATCAGCAGGACAAGCACATCCCTGGGGAGGAAACAAAAGCCTCTTCCCACCTTATTGCCTCTGGCAAGGATGGGATGTGATCCTGACTCCCAGAAAGACAAATCCTCAGGACAGGAAAAGCCAAATGCCACCCTGGGCTGTTTCTGAGTGCTCTTTGATTTACACCACAGATGAGTAAAAAAAAAAAAAACAACAAAAAAACCCACAGAGACATTTATCACATTGAACTATCACCCAGGCCAACTTTAATATCCAAGGAAATTATTCTTACAACATATGACATAATTATTTCTCCCGGGTTTTATGAATGCTGAAGTGAAGCACAAGGTCAGGGTGGGTTTTGTCTGTGCTGCCTCATTTCAGCACTGTCTGATCCCTCCTCCCAAACAAACCCAGTCCTTTCTGGCTCACTCCACTGTCCCTCTGTCAAACTCAGCTTTCGAAGGTTTTTATGCAACACCAAGCCAAAAAATGTGATAAACCAAAAGCCCCAAGTATTTGTTCTCAGTACTTAAAACCTCTCAGCACTGAGGAAGGATCTTCATTTCACAGAAGAGAGAATATTTATAAAGCACTGCAATAATACAGAAAATCAAATTTCCAAAATGCTGTTGACAGTGATGTTTCCAGTATTGCAGAAAAACACAACTTCCAGGATTATCCTCAGATCACCAAACAATATCTTTATAAGAAAAGTGGAAAAATTCCAGAATTAACATAATCTGCTTCACTGCTATGTATTAACAGTCTGTGATTGGCACTGAGGTGATTTTTTTTGCAGCTGTTGCTTTTACCAGGAAAATTATTCAGTACTCCTCAGAAAAGTGTCCCACAAGAAGCAAACCCCGTAAATAAGTACTGCTCCTCCAGGTAATGCAGCAAATTAATGCTCAGAGCACTGTGATGCCACCATCACTACAAGAGTTTTCCTCTGAACTTCATTTTAATGTGCACAGCAGAAGGTTAACTACAGAAAAATGCCTGCTTAAAATATAAAGCAATTATTAGGACAACAGCACAAAGCTGTAGGTTGTTTCTACTTTTCTTAAATAAAATGGTGAGGGTTTTTTTTTTTTTTTTTTTTTTTTTTTTTTTTTTTTTTTTTTTTTTTTTTTTTTTTATTTTTTATTAAAGTGCAAAAGCCCTGGAAAACCCTCTGGGGTCGAATGCAAGAAATGCTTGATCATTTTTCAATACAGAACATGTTTAATCTGATTATTATGCTAAACCACAGCGGGTGGGAAGGACATCCAGCAAGCTCCAGCCAGCTGGATGCAAACGTGTGAAAATCACCTCTGAACTTTATCATCACACAAGCAGGAAAGAAAAACGCTGCAGACACAGGTTCATCCTGTGTCTTGGGTTATGGAACCAAAAATGTGTATTTTATTTCATTGTTAAAAGCAATTGGGAAGATGTTTTTCTTTATCTCTTGTAACTCTGGGGGGAGGGTGGCAGATGCCTTCTGATAAGGGGCCAGCTGATAAACCAGGTGGGGCAGTGTTTCTTATCTCTGTCACCACCCATCCTCCCTCCAGGGGGCTATTTTCTGCTGATGGGCCATGAAGGCTCACCAAGGGCATGACATATTCCATTGGGAGATGCTCCACCCAGTGGGAGGAGCCAACCATTCCTACCTGGATAAAAACTGAGACGCAGGAACACAAGACATCTGGTTCCACTGGATTCCTGGAGGAAGACTGGACCCTTCTCACCATCACTGGACCCTTCTCTCTCAGGATCATCTCTGCCCTAACAGAACCACATCTGCCACTCCAGGAGGACCTACTTCTGGACTGCTTCAAACACCCTGACCAACAGGGTGTTAGGTTGTATTATTCCATTTATTTTACCTTTTTTTCTCTCTTCTTCTATTAAATTGTATCTCTGACTGGGAGTCTCACTGGTTTTGCTTTTGAACCAGCACATCCTGTTAGCACGGAGTGCTCTCCTCGGGAAGGATTCCTCTGGTTTCAGCAGAGAGAGCAGGCACAGCCTGGCTCTGCCACTGACACAGGAGCTGAGCTGCCTCTCCCAAACTCGTTCTTCTGGCTCCCCAAGTGACGCACACGACACAAAGAAATGACACCCACACTCTGAGATGTCCAAGGCAGAAAAGAGGCAGTTTATTTGCAAACTTTAACATTTATAGAATTCCAGCAGTGACCATGGATTGGAGGAAGAAAATTTTCTTCTCCAACCTCACTGGGCAACCCAACAGTCCATCCACAGTCTCCTCCTCATGAGAAGAATGTAAACATGGTTAGATGGTTACAATAACAAGAAAGTTGTTGATGTAAAATTGTGTTTGACTCCATTGCAAAAGGTAAACAGAGAAGGCTGAAATAGAACTTTAGAAAAACTTCTGAAAGGGACAGAGGAGAACAGCAAAAACCCAGACAACACCCAAGCAGTGAGGGAGGACAGTTCTTACCCTGGATATGGGCATTTTAAGAGAGATGGGACTGCTGAGAGATGTTTAAAACACGATTTATTGCCTCAGCCTCAAGAAGTGAGAACATCTTCACCGCATATGCCAGGAGCTCCTGGTCAGTGCTCAGAAGACCACAGGTTACATGTTGAGTTTATCTTCTTCTTTTTGCCAGAGTTGGGATTAAATGCTCCAGATGCTATTTCTTGTTTGGACTCAGATGTTTATTAATTCTTACCTATATTGCAGTCTGACAGGATATGTGCAGACATTGATCTACCCCCAGCTCCCAGCCTCAGCTTGTTTCTTCTCAGGTTTAGCTCTCATCCCTGTCCACTGCCAGGCCTGCAACAGCCAGCAGAGAGGTTTAGGGGTAGATAAAAGTGAGTAAATGGCCACTTCCCAGCCTCAACGAGTCTGCAGGAGTGATCTAGTGTGCCACATTGCAGAGTTTGGCCAAATAAATACACAGGGGTTAAGCACGGAGGGCTCGCTGTGCCTGGGTCAGAACAAGGAATTAACAACTGAGCTCTTCAGCTCAGAAGAGTCAGGATGCCTGTTGTAAACAAACAGCTTGGAAAAGTGATTGGTATGCAACTGATCCAGGATTAAAAAACATTCCTTTGTCTTCTTCATTATAATTCTGGGGTGAAAAAAACCAAAAAATTGTGACATCAAACCTTTTTCCATACTGGGTTTCCAAGAATATATCTGACTCATGTCTATCAGATTTGATGTTGATTTAGTGCAACAACCCCTATTTCGTTCAAAAAACGTGGCAGAACCAGTCCCTTTACGACTGTGGAACAATAAATAAACAAAAGATATCAAAGAGGAAAGCCTCCACTTTGGTTCCTGTCTGTGAAAATAACTTGGGATTGAATACCTACTGAATAATAAATTGCTCCAGGGAAGAAATCCCAAACAAATAAATGCAGGTGGGATGTTGTCTACAGGGTAAGCATTTAAAGTAATTCATTAATCTGGGGATCAGCCCAGACATTAATTGTAAATGGCACAGAAGAAACATCATGAAACAAAGGGAAATATGTGAGGAGTAAATCTGTGATGAGGAGCAGCCTTGAAAGCAGCTCACTGTGTCTCGGTGAAGCTGGAGGCCGATAGAAGTCAGTCCTCACTTGGGAAAAAGGCCACTTTTCACTTTAAAAACCCAAGATCCTCCTCTGAGATAAGGAAACTGTTTTCTTATTCCCCTTGCTAGCATTGAATGGTGTCTCTGAAGTGCTCCGAGTTCAGTGAGCTGCAGTTTATCTCCCCAAACACTGTGCAAATTTCTTTTAAGACTCTCTCAGAAGTTTATTTGGTACAACAGAAAACAGCAGCCACTCGTTCTGTGGCACAGATATTTTCATCCTTGGTGGAAGACCTGTAGAGGCTGATGAGCAAGCCCTTGTTTTCACTGTGCACACTTCCTTATTTTGCTTTTTGTTTATTTATTTGTATTTGTGAATGTGTTTTGATTTTTTTTTCACCAAACAATTACCCCTAAATACCAGAGTTCATTGCCAGGATAGTGCATCTGCTGCTACTGATTCAAAATTTTGTCCTTCAAAAGGACAAAGACCATGTTGGACTTGATGATCTTGGAGGTCTTGTCAAACATTAATAATTCTGTGATTATGTGTCTTAAATACAGATTAGGGATATTTTGGCTGAAATCAATTAATTCTTCTCAAATTCACCTTTTGCAGTGACTTCACAAAGTTTATCTCAAAATACACCTCGGTGCTATTTGATTTTTTTATAATATCCTCACCAGAATTTCTGAATTTAAGTCAAGTTCCTCAAAAAGTGGCAAAGCTTTCCACTCTTTTTAAGAGACCTCACAACCCAAACCACATCAAAAGAAGAAGAGCTGCATTCACCAAGCATTGGGAAAAGGTATTATTGTGTTCAGGTGATGGAATCAAACATTTCACTGTGTTTGGAAATAAACTGACAGCGAGGCATCACATCACTCAACTCCTAAATGATAATGCAAGAAGAAAGTGGTTACAAATGAGCCCTCCAGTTTTGAATCAGTAGCAGCAGATGCACTAACCTGGCAATGAACTCTGGTATTTAGGGGTAATTGTTTGGTGAAAAAAAATCAAAACATATTCACATCAATCGTGGGGGCTGTGTGGGGAACACAATTCATTTCAGGAGATAACAGCAAGAAGCTGGAAAGGAGAATTTTAGTCTGCTCCAGTGGAAAAAGAACAAATAACTACAAATAGTTGAGTAATGTAGGAAGCAATTTGCAAATGCCTTTATGATAAAATGTTGCAAATTAATTCTTTCTATACTTACATTTGTAATGTCTGTTTAAATGTTTTCTAATAGATACTGGTTTGATTGAAAACATTTATGAACCCTGAAGCTGAAAGAATGGTATTTAATTTAAATACATTTTAAAAAATGAGCTTTTTAACTTTCAGTTTTCTTTAAAAGGACTCAAAAAGCTAAAATGTAAAATGAAGACCTTTTGAACTCAGTTACCAATCACACAGAAATGTCTGGATTTGGCCAAAATTCATACTTTGGGACTTATCTACAAATGTTGTCAATTAATGAGAAATATCAATTAACACTTTCATGTTTCCCCCTCCTTATGGATGAGAACGTGGCAGCCGTGCAAGATAAATGACTAAATTAACAATTATTTTATTAAGCATCATGATCTTTACTCATCTTGCCCCAAAACAGGTAAAGTCCTCGAGGTTCTTACACAGAAAACATTGCATTACCCTCTCAGTGGTTGGAGAAAAACCCCTCTGAGCAGCAGGGACATCCTTTATTTGGTGCAATTTCCATAAAAGTGTGTGGGGTTTTTCCTCCCTAACAGTCTGAATGGCTTTGATTAAATGACATTTCCTAACGAAGCACTTTCTCACTGGATCGTGGGCAGGTTTTCAGTGCTGCCACATCTGTGGAATGGTTTCACGTTATTCTCTTAAGTAAACATAGGACTATAAAATGTAAACATAAACAGAACAGTTCTAGAACAGTAAAAGCATAATTTGAATAAACAGGCAGGCTAATGAAACACCATTACATGTAAGGGCTATCATCTCCCTAAGTGCTAAGCACTGATCCTGCAACTGCAAACTCAGAAGTAAAAGAATTCATTTGCCTTAATCTTTTGATTTTTATGTGAGTCACAAAAAAAAGTTTGCTCCTACACATTGGCCATTAAAGCTACCTTGCAATTTGGGGACTGTTATTGCCTTTTCAGCCTTGACCCACCCACTGAGGGCTGATTTGGGAAGGGAATCATTTATTTGTAAACTTATTAAGGACAGTGATTAAGAAATCTCTAATCCAAACTGCAAAATTAGTTGAAAGGTGGCAAAATGTGTTTAATATTACCTGGTTCCTCAGCACTGTCTGGTCTGATCTGTCATGGACAGGACAGAATTTACAAGAATGTAAAAACAACCAAGTGACACCCAGAGGATGACTGGATTGTTAAGGTGGGAAAGGATCATCAAATCCAACCAGCAGCAGCATCACCAGGTTCACCATCAACCCCTGCCCTCAAGTGCCATCCCCACAGGTTTTTTGAACATTTCCAGGTCTGGTGACTCCATCTCATCCTCACACGGCCCATTCCACTGCTTGTCAAGTCTTTCCATGAAAATATCTTTCCTGTTATCTAAACCAAACCTTCCCAGCACAACTTGAGGGCGTTTCCTCTCATCCAGTCCCTTGTTACCTGGGAGAAGAGACTTAATTGCCTTATTCATAAAAACGATAGCCACATTTACATATTTATTTTTTCTTAATTAGTAATCATTGATATTTTAGTAATCATTGATATTTATATTCATGATGCATTTGGATCAATACTCACATGGATTTGAGTGCAGCAATTCCATTTGCCCATTCTTTAATGTCTAAGGAGCATCAGTTTGAGTCAAGATTGTTCTTGAACCTTCCTACCTTAACAAATAAAATTGCAGTGTTCTCTGCTACATATTTTAGTTCAAATTGTCAGTTACAAGCAGATCTGAAAAGTGACACCTGCAAACCCATGCAAGGTTAAAAATTCTCTCTCTAATAATTCTGCTTCTTCATGGTGTTGATGCTTCTGTTTCTATTTTCCCAGACAGAAAATATGAAACCACACAGTGTAAGGAAAGTGCATGTGCATGCCCTCCCTACATTTCCTTACGAGAAACTATAAACACGTAAACTATATAAACTATATAAATACAGCATATAAATAAAGTTTATATAAACGATATAAACTGCAAAGAAAGAGCAGCAGAAGAACAAGGCATCCCACTTTGTCATGAAACTTTCAGGATTCCGTGTTGCTGTGTTTGGATCCTGCTTACGAAGCAAAGTGGTAGAAATCTGCTCTTATGGGGACATTTGGGGCTGTTTGGGGGAAAAATAAAAAGGCATAAACCTGCTACTTTCAGTTAGGGAAAGCAATTTAAATCCGTGGAAATAATTAGATATGAAGCATCTGTAACTGCTCCTATTGTTTTGATAGCTTTTATCACAGTGATAAATTTGCAGAGAGGTAAGCGTGCTCGGTTTTTAAGTGTAAGTGTGATTGTCAATTAAAGAAGAGATTATATTGTCAACAAAAGACAAGTGAATGTCGTAAGTGGCAGTTTGCATATGTTTACCTTGAGTGCTGCAGAATCTGGAGCTGGATTCTCCTCGTTTGGGTGCTTTACTGTTCAAGCAGCATGTCAATTCCAATATGTACTTACCACTGCTTTTGTTACTCTTTCCCTTGCTTAGGTTTCCAGTCAGAACCATTCCATGCTCACCCCACCTTTGCTTCCTGTTGTTTGGGTTCCCCTCTGATTTTTTTAAGAAGTTTTTCCAAAGTTCTATTTTAGTTTTTTGTATTTACTTCTTGCAATAGAGTCAGACAAGATTTTACATAAACAACTTTTTTGTTATTGTAACCGTATAACCATGTTTACATTTTTCTTATAAAGAGGAGACTGTTGATAAATTGTTAGATTGTCTAGTGTAGTTGAAGAGGAAGACTGTCTTCCTCTAATCTACAGTTACTGCTGAAATTTTATAAATGTTAAACATTGTAAATAAACTACTTGTTGTTGTTGTTGTTTTAGACATTTTAGTGTGTGAGTCATTTCTTTGTGTCGTGTGCAACAGCTTCCTTTTTTTCCTGTTTGGATAATTCCACTCTCCCATTCAGCACAGACATACACACACCTGAGAAAAGAAAAAACCTCAGGAAAGGAGAATGTGTTGTGCTGCCTGAAGCCATCCATCACGTCTACCCCATAAAACCTATTGCTCTAAAAGGCAATAACTGCAGCTTTGTTTTACAAAGTAGTAGCAGCAGAGACAAAACCAGGAACTATAAAAAGGTGGAATCCTTGGAACCTTGTTGTCTTTGCAGCCTTGATGCATTAAGACAAATTTAAAGACACTGCTTTATTACTGAATTCTCCAACATCAAATGTTTGCTGTGTAAAACAGGGAAAGGGCCTTAACTTGATGAAAAATGGAACAAATCAAAGGCAGGAATGATCACCTGCTCCTCAAGACATGAAAACCTTCCCAGGGCAGGGGAGCTTTTGCAGAAGTTAAAATGCTGAGTTCCTCAGCTCAGCTGCTGGGGTTTGGGGATGCAGAGCCAGAATCTGCAACTGCAGTGAGGTTCTGGCACCCAGCTACAGCCCCTGGGCTCCCAGGGCTGCTCAAGAGCCATAAAAAACCCATTGAGAGGGCAGAGGAGGATTTTAATGCTGATCCCAAGGAGTGGAGCTGCAGGGAGGAGGCAGATTTGGGGGTGATGCCTCAAGTTTTATCTTTCATGTATTTCAGGTTCTGTGCTGCCCAGGGGTGCAGCTCTCAGCCTCACATTCAGGGTCACTCAGCTCTGCACAGAGCAACCTGGAGCTGGAATTGGACAATTAAACCCCAACATGCAAATGGACCCAAACTGATCCAAGTGTGAGACCTTGTGACCATTTGTCCATTTTGTGACCATTTTGTGACCATTTTGGGTCCACCTTGGGTGCAGCCCTGGCCAGGCTCTTGTCCTGTCCAAGGTGTACCCTAAAGGCCTTTCAATAAATATTTACTTTATTCTCTGGCTCTGCCCAGTCTCTGTTCCAGGTCAGCCTTCCCCAGGCATCAGGGGCAGCCACTTCTCCAGGCAGTGAGAGGCCAGAATTCCTGACCTTGGGAACTGCTCTGTCTCCAGCCAGGAATAGTCTGATTTACAGACAGGTGAAGGAGAAAGTACAAACCCATCAAGCTGAGCAGAAGCTCAAAACTGCTCCTCTTCCCTCTCTACTTTGTTAGAAACGTTTTCCTGATAACAGGAGGTTTCCATTCCAAACAAGACACTGGCTTCAATCTATCTGTAAAAGGAATAACTTAATTTTTTAAGAGTTCTGAAAATTTGTTCAGAGGAAAAGCTGTGCTCACGGCAATATTGGCTCTTGGACTTCTCACAGGCTGGGAAGTATGGAAATCTCTAAGAGTGCTAGCTCTATTTTTCATATAAATACAATTACTTTAACAGTTGTTTCTCCTTTTTTTTTTTTTTTTTTTTTGTGCTTAGGTGACAAAAATGGATTATTTAGGTGGGTATTTTTTTTTTGGTTTTTTTTTTTTTTTTTTGCTAGTTTAGTGCTACTATTTCTACCCATTATATCTTCTTCTGTTGTGAGATCACTGTCCTCGGGGGAGACAAATTATAACTCTCTTGCTCTGGTACTAAAACACTTTATGCAAATTGAATGGAAGGCAGCTTTTTTTTATAAGGTATAGCACTTTCTACAAAATTAGAGCAATCATGAGGCAAAGCCTTTCATAGCTCACTTGGCTTCACTTCCCTGGCTCTCTCAGGAATATTATTATTTTTATTTTTTTTTAAACTCTATGGCCATTGAGGCAACTGCTCTCAAACCTCTAAGCCCTTCTGGAGAAAGGCCTTGTGAATGTTGCAAATTATGGATTATTCCTACCAAAACCACACCTCCATACAAAAATTAACTGTATCTGCATTTCCAGTACCTGCTCCTCCTGAATTTTAAAGCCTCATGACACTTGAGCTGGCAGTGGAGACGCGATTTTACAGCTACATAAGATGTGTTTTTAGCAAATTCCACTTTTCCCAGCAGAGGTCAGCTCAGCTTCACCTGGAAAAGCTTGTCCTTTACTCACATGGACTCGACACCTTGCTCTTCCCTGTGTGAGGAGCAGTTCCTGCCCTGAACCCCAGCAGATCATGCATGAGGTGGTTCTGTTTAAAGACCATCCATCTGATGATTCTGTTTCACTCAGCTGTGGTTTTCTCCTGGAGATTGTTCTTCTGGTGCAGCCATGACAAAGCTGAATTAACAGTCAGTGATCAAATGGAGGCAGCAGTTCCCATTTCTCCACCATTTCCATCACAACAGTGTGCTGCTCACCACTCAGGAGCAATTCTCCTTCAGTGGGGTCTCATTTCAGCTGAACACTGAGGAAATACAGATATATCTATTTTTTTTTCCCAAGTGCACCTTAGAAATTATAATATTGGCAATCCCACTGATGCCCAGAGGAGCTGCTGACTTTGCACTGCAGATCAGTGGCATTTTCACCTGATCTTCCCTGTCTTTTTTTTTCTTTTTTTTTTTTTTTTTTTTTAATTAAATGCAAAATAATTTATAAAACAAAGAGCTTCACGGCAAAGAAATACATGAAATAAAAAATGACTTTTTACCAGCATTCCCCCTGCTCTATTTAGTGTCATCAAATCCAAGGAGGCACTAATCTGAAGAAGTCACCCTCATGAGGCACTATCAATGCACATTCTCTCTTAGGATCTGATCTCTCTTAATGCATGATCTCTCTTAGCAAACCCAAAATTAAGGTAAACATGGAAGCTTCAGAGACCAAACCCAAAATTAAAGTAAACCTGGAAGCTTCAGAGACACTTTGGGGCTTCAAATTCTTGGTCTCCTTAAAGCTCTTCCCTTGCTGCTGTGGCTGGTTCTGCACTACCAGCAAGGACCACAGCAAGTGCAGGCAGAGCCACACCTGGAGAGGGCACAGAGGGGTTCTGACCTCCCCTGGCCTGCCTTTCCTTCACATTTCCTGTCCTGGTTTTGCATGCTCTTCATTCACTCCAGACACTAAATATTCTCATCACTCTCTGCAACTCCCTGAAGGGTGGCTGTGGTCAGCTGGGGGTTGGTCTCCTTCTCCAGAGACAGAAGGAGAGAACACAGCCTAAGGCTGTGCCAAGGAAAGTCTGGATATTTCCAAGGAAATATGGATATCCAAGGGTTGGATATTAGGGAAAAGTTTTTCACAGAAAGAGTGATAAAGTTCTGGAATAGCCTGCCCAGAGAGGTGGTGGAGTCACCATCCCTGGCTGTGTTTAAATAAAGCCTGGATGTGGCACTGGGTGCTGTGGTTTAGTTGAGGTGTTAGGGCTGGGTTGGACTCGATGATCTTGAAGGTCTCTTCCAACCCTGTGATTCTGTGATTCACTGGCAACCATTGGGACAAACCTGGCAATCTGTGGTTAAAGGCTGAACCTGGTGACACATGAAGATGTGGGCTCATCCTCTTTGTTAGGGCAGGGACAAGACGTTTTGCAGCGAGCTTGAAAATCAAAATTTGTGATTTCATGATATAGTTTTGGGTGCAGTGATTAAGCACTTAAGCACATGGCATTAAACAGCAGGATAAAACATTCAGCCTTGAGGTCTGGAAGTGAGAAAGCTGCCAAAATGGGGATAAAAGAGAAAAGACACAAAAAGCAATGGCTTCCTGACACTGATGCCTGGTAGATTTTTAAAATATCCTTTATCTCCCACCTCTGTTGTCTCAGCCACTCTCTGCACCTTTTCAGCTGTCCTGCACTCCTTGCTTTAGCCTCTCAACCTTATTCTGATATGAAATATGTCAGATATCTCCTGACTGACTTGTGGTTTTATGCTTTTCCTTTGCACACACTCAAGGTGTAAATTTTACCCCAAAAGAGAGCACAAACTTCTGAGGAGCCTCCATGACAGTGCAAGATATTCTGGTTTTTAGCCCAGGCCACCAAAGGCAACAAAAACATCCATTGTGAAACTAATTTTCATCCCAAATCTCCTCTAAATTTGCCACTTAAGAGTTCCCCATAGAGCTGGGCGTTTTGAGTCAAGCGAAATATTTGATTTCAGTACTGTATTTTTAAAAGATGTAGTATCAAAATTAACATACTTTAAAAAAAAATAAAAAAGGCAAAACACAAACCCACAAGTTCTCCTTCAGAAATGTTTTGACATTTCTTGAAATGACTCATTTTGACTTCTCTTTCACAACTACATTTTCCTGAAGTTGGTATGGACTGGCAGAAAGTTTCTATTTTGGCAAAACTCGGTTTTTATTTTGTGAGAAAATGTTCTTGGAAAGGTTTCAGGTACTGATAATTGCACTGCCACATTTTTTTTCTGCTCCTCCAGGTCCATGTTTGGATTCCTACCTCCAGAGTCACTTGCTTTTGTAACTGAATAACCCCAAACCTCACTGAGGATCCTAAAAACCACACTGGATAAACAAATGTCCATTTCATAACAATAAATGGCCAATGGGATGGGCATGAAACCGGCTCAAAAGTGATGATTTTAGTGGAATTTATTTTAAAAGGCCCTACAGAAAAGCAGATTATGGGGGTAGAAAAACAAGCATTGTGTGAATCTAGAGCAATGAGTCCTTCCCCCAAAGTAACATCTGAAATAAAACTGCTTGAAGGGACATATGCAGCCATAATTTTATTGATACACTGCATCCTCAGCTTCATCCTTTTATTTCAAGTAAAAGTGATTAAAGTTGGTGCTTATTCAAGCTTAAATATTCCAGTGTTTGAGGCATTTAATTTTTTTTGAAATTACTTAACCAGAAGTATTAGTTTTAAACACTGCCACAGGAGTTCTGAGTTTTCATGCCTCTAGAAGAATAACCTATAGAAAATATGCTGTATTTGTTCCATGCTGTTGATGAATATCATAAATGCAATTAGCAAGGGAGCTGGCCTTCTGCTTTAAAGGCATCATATCATGGGATTACAACAGAAATAAACAAAAAGCCAGAGGTTGTCTGCTCCACTGTCTATTCTGCAAACACAACATTTTTTTTTTCTTTTATAAATCAACAGTTTGTCTTAATCTAATAGAGAAATGCCCATGGATAAATGTGTTTATCACATCACATAAATATCACATTGTCTGCCGTGTACTGCAGTATCTCTGAACTCCCAAATGCCAACGTGCAATAAATAGCAAACGTTGTTACAGGAATTAATGTCTGTCACAGCCAGGAGGATTTCACACCTGATTTATATTTTCCAGGAAGTTGCTTCCATGCAGTTGTGCAGAGAAGCTTCTTATTTTATCCTGCTGGAAGATGCTCTTGGCTGGAGGAGCCGTGTCTGCCCCTCAGATGTGAGATCAACAGGGTTAAAACTCTTGTGTCACCACAGAGAGCAGCTTGTGGGGCTGCTGAACCTGCAGAGAGCACAAAACCCCAAATCAGGGTGCAACAGGGGACACAGCAGTCCCAGTGGGAGTCCCAGTAGTGTTTCCACATTTTCTCTGACTTCTCTGCAGCCAGAGCCTTGATTAGCAAAATCTCTGACCTGCCCTGGGGTCAGGGTGAAGAGCCTTCAGCAGCTTGGGCTGCTACAACCACGGGCTGGTGCTTTTTAGGACTTTTACATCGCTGATCATCCCACGCCACGCACAGAAGCAACAGGAACGTCCATCCACAATCTCTCTCAGCTCTTCCCCCAAGCGTTTCCCAATGTCCCAGAGTCTCCTCACTGCTGCTTTGTGATTCCAGCTGCAGCCCCTGCATGAACTCATTTTAGGGGGATGTTACAGCACCACATATGCAGGGCTCTTTCAGAGCATTTGGGTTTCCTCTCGCCTGCAGAAGGTCCAAACCTCCTTCACTCACCTGTGTGCACCTAATGCACGGTCTGAATAACTGATGGTGATTTCAAATGAACTTCCACAGGTCTTTCATCTCTGAAAGAGCCCTTGGCCTCTTTTCTCTTTGCTCTCTTTGGACAGGGATGAAGTCAGAATCTTCTCTTTCTTCTTTGATTGGTTTTGAACTGGAACAATTTTAGGTTTTGACAAGAAAAGGGAAGAAAAAAATGTCATTTCAAGTAGTAATTTTCTACTTCATAAGGATCAAATTCTTAAGATTCCTGCCTTAAAAGAGAGGAACACCGCAGGAAAGAACTGAGGTAATGAACATTTCTGTCACTCAGCTCACAAACTCATTTTTCTTCTACATTTTATTAGATGCTGCCTTGCTCTCCTCCTTAAACAGAAATGACAGATTATATTAGATGCATAAATTATATGGATTATATTTCTGTCACCAGTAAATTAGCTGTTAAATTTAGTTTGCATGATGCTATTGACAGGTCTCTGATTTAAGAACGTCTTTTCTTTTTAGTAATTTTTTTTTTCACCTTTTCTTCTTTTCTCTTTTGTCAAATTCTCCATCACAGTTTGGAAGAAGCCAGCAAAAGTTTTTAACGTATGTCACAGAGTTACAAGGACAGAAAGGCTGTGGTTTCTCTTAGAGAGATGGGGAAATGAGGGCTCATGAGAAAATAGTTAAGCCCAGTTAGGACTCACCATCCCTGGCAGTGTCCAAGGCCAGGCTGGACATTGAGGGCTTGGAGCACCCTGGGATAGTGGAAGCTTTAATGCCCTTTCATCCCAATCCATTCTATAAATTAAATAAATATGATATAAGCACGCTGGCCAATAAACACAGCTCTCAGTGCAGCTCCATGTTTTGGTGCACTTATTCTCTTACTTTTTGTACAAAATTTCCCTAAGCCTAAAGAGATGTTTCTGTCCCAAGTAGGAGCCAGACACAGTAAAGACTTGTTGAGGTTTAAGCTTTACTGTTGGCTCCTCAATTTGGTTTTGTTTCCAGATCTCTCAGGAAATAAACCCTCTGCTAAGAAACCATTTCTGTAAATTGTGAGCAGCTGAAAAGTTAGAGCAGACAGTTCATCCAAGCTCCAGAGTTCCACAGTTCTGCCGTGCAGGGTGCAAGTGCCACTTGCAGGTCTGATCCAGAGGGATTTTCACTGGGGCTGGAACTGAAAGGGTCAGCACATCCACAGCCACTAGAGTGGTCAAATGTCACAAATGCTGTTCATATTTGTGGGATTTGTGCAATTCCTTCCAGTCTGTGGTGGTCTGTGGAGTTCTTAGAGAAGAGAACAGCCAGGATGTCCCACCCAAAATTCCAGAGGCACAGCTCTGTGCCCAGCCCAGCCCAGCTGGACGGGGGCTCAGCCTCAAGCTGCTGTTTCAATAAATGATCAGGAAGCAGACAGGTTCCTGTACGAAGAGATGTGATGCCAGATGTGCTCTAACAAGCAGCTTGCTGAAGTCCAGCGACTTGGAAAAGCTGATTGTTCAAAAATTTTGCAGATTCAGCTCACTCTGCACCCCTGTGTTTTCATGCCACATCCTCAGATCACCTTCCCTTTCATTAAATTGTTTCTGTGGAATCCCCAGGAAGTTATTGACATAACCAAGCTTAGCTGATGTTATTATACCTGCAAACTAGTAGAGTTCCTATAGACACAAAATTATAACCAAAATACCAGTTTGAAGATGAAGAGTTCTTCCTGGAACTCTCTTTATCAGAAGCCCTAAGTATTCCACCCCAGGAATTAACTAACAGATATTTCATGCAGCTCTTTCTTCACTTGCACAGAAATATTTATTCTTCCTGGACTTTCCATGAGCTATTGCACAGCCTGAGGCTAACTGTGATTTACAGATGCTATGAATAAATAGATGTTTTAATGTCTGGGCTGCACTCTGCTCCAACATGCAATAACAATCTCAAGGCACTTTATGCTACCAAGAGTTTGAACTCCTGGAAACAGCCACGTATCCTCAAAAATTTGACAGCACTTGTATTCCTGAGCAGCAAGAGTTGCCAACTGCTCGTTTGATTTCTTGGTGATCCTTCATGTTGCTTCTGGTTTTCCTAAGAAAAAGTTCCTGGGAAATTCTGTGGCACAGAAAAGTAGAAACCCAAGGAATTCCCTTGATAACACGACATAAAATTGGAAATTTCACCATCAGGATGAAGGAACTGGGCTCCAGAGCTCTTTATGCAAGGAAGGGCAAAAATGCATTGTGGAGTCGACAGGAATAAACACTGGAGGGTGGGAAGGAGCCTGGTTTGAAGCTTTTAAATGAACCTATAAAGAACTCTGCTTTAAAGGTTTGCTCAAGAAGTATTCATTACAAAACACTTTAAAGTTGGAACCTTAAATGTGGTTTTAGCATGAAGTAGGTGCAATAAAATTTTAAAACAAAGCAGCCCAAGTACTGTTCTGTTAATGCTCTCACAGATACTCTATAGACATTTGGCAGGCTCAGCTGTTTAACAATCATCCCTATAACCTTTTTAGCTTTTATGTTCCTTTTTTATCAGGAGGTTTGCTTGAACCCTGAACCACAATATAGACTCCTGTTCCTGCACAGAAAAACAGGGGCAAACCAGCAGCACCAAGAGCTAATCAACTCTCTCCCCTCGTTTAGCTTCCTGATCCTTCGGGGTGTTTTACTGGGAAAATAGAAACCAACCCCTGCGGGAACCACCCAGGGAACCATGGGGATTTAACCCCTGCAGTTCAACAACAATTATCATCGCACTAATGACACACATCCCTTGCAGGGGCTGGATTTTTTTTTTTTTTTTTTTAAGACTACTCGGATTTTTTTTGGGGGGAGCAGTTCACCAGCAGAATCAAATCTGCATTTGGCAGAGAGCCAACTGAAATTATCGAAGCAGAACTTTATAGACAGGAATTTCTTAAACCCCTCAGACTTCCACATTGACTCTAATCTTCTCGCAGCAGCAATTTATAGGAAGGTTAAAAATAAAGCATGCAGAACGATGAATTCTGAGGCAGGCTCGTGGTTTTACATCCCCCTTTTATGCAAACATGATTTCCAAGGGTGGTGTGAGAAAGGAGCTGATTTGAAGCACCTCAGTTTAAAGAGGAAAGCCAAAGGAGGACAAAAAAATGCCATTTCTTTTCTTGTGTGCCCACATGGTTTGCTGTGGACAAGACAAGCTTAAAGTGTTTCAATTTTCCTACAATTCATGAGAGATATCCCCACATCCACACTCCCAGACCTCTTAAAAATGCTCATCTTTCAGGATTTAAAAAGTAAGTTTTAATCCTGGCTCTGCCCATAATCTTCTGAATGACCTTGAGCAAATCACTTTGCCTCTGTTCTTTCAGGCCGGCTGTAAAGCTGGATTAATTCTCACCCACTCGTGGTGGTGTAAAATAAAGATTGGCAGGAATTCTGAAGCACCACAACATGCAAGAGATAAGCAGGACAGACACCAGGCTTTGCATGGACTTTGCAAAGATAAGCTCAGACACAACTGTCTGTGAGGTTTTAAGGGAAAATACCAGCATTCTCTTTCAAAAAGGTTTGCATTTTTCACTCCGAATGAATCCTGCCTGGAACTCACCCCACTTTGATTAAAATTTAAGACAGAATGTACACCTTTGATTTGTGTCAATAGGAGTGAAAAAAACAATTACCTTTTTTTTTTCATATTTTATTTCCTTTCTTTTAAGATGTAAGGGTCCAGACTTCACTGGAAGTAAGAAAACACGGAAATAGCTCAATTTTGCAAAACTGGCCATGCAAAGTGGGCACCTGCAGCATGGCAGGACACCAACTGGTGCAGGAGGATGGCTCAAACACCCACTCAGCCATTTTTCTAGCCAGCAACCAATTAATTTATGTTTTGAAACACAGTCACACACTTGTTTTGCAAAATATTCCTATGAAATGCAAAGCTATATTACCTAGCGTCCTCAATAAGAATTTTAATTAAACTGTCAGCTTTTTGAAGGCAGAATTATCTAAGGCCTGTTCTTCCTACTGGTCTCATTACAGCTGGATTTTGTTTTCATTAGTTTCTTTCTTGTGGTGCCTTTATTCTCTGCTCTCATTACAGAGAAGATTCATAGATCAAAATGACATTTTTGCAGGAAACCCCCAATTCAGCCAAGGCCGTGGTTGCTTACAGAAGTTACAAACCTGCTTATCAGGAGCTGATTTTCCCTGCATAAATGAACACAGGAGAATCACAGTGACCCACAGCAGTGAAATCATTAAATATCAGTTTTTGCCATGGGCAGAGAAAAAACCATTCCAAAGGATTTCAGAGAACCTATCCAAGGGGAATAATGCCCATTCCCAGACAGGTGTCCACAGGAATTTTCATGACTTTAAGGTGATCACCTTCTGCTCAGATATTGTTTGTTTCTAGCTAAGAAAGCTGCAATAAATAGCCGAAAAGCAACCCCAAATCCCCTGCAGACGTGAGCTACGGATCATGAACCAAAGAGCTCGATCACATCTCAGCATGCAGGACTGCCAGGACTGGTAACCAAAGAGCTGTCCTTTCATTAAAGAGCCCTCTGACAGCCAGACTTCATTCTCACTGTTGGGCTCTGTTTTGGTACCTGTTCTCCAGACTCATGGCTGGTTTATCCATGGCAGGGCACTCCTGAACACACTCAGGGTACAGCTGGGAAGAGTTTACTGAGGGACACGATAACAACATCTGTGAGGTGAAGAGCTTCAATCACCAGGCTTCACAACAACTGCATCAAAAGGCCTTGAAACTACCACAGTGACTGAGCAAGACCTCCTCAGTCCCTAAATAAATGCAGCTTTTATTTGAAAGTCCTTTAACCTGATCTTTTCTGTACAAGCCCTTGGGAATAACTGAACACGGCACTGGGAACCTTGTGTGGCTTCAGATTCTACTTGAAAGTGTTTTAAAATCTCAAGCAGCAGTGTCTCAAGGGAACAGGGCAGAGCCAGCACCAGAACTGCTCTGCTGGCTGCCCCTGAGCTGAGTTTACTGACAAATGTCCTGACTTCTGCATCATTCCCTCCCTCCCTTCCTCTCTCCCTGTCCCTTCGTGCCAAGGGTTACTTTCTTCTCACATCTGCTGATACAAGTCCTGGAGTGATTGCCCTCTACCAATAAACTTGACTTTTCTTCTCTTGAAACAAAAACTATCTTCTGTTTCAACCAGCTGCTGTCCACTTTTAATAATGGCAAAAAGAAGTAGTGCAATGTAGTTTTAAAATTATGGTATTAGCCAACATAAAGCTACAGAAGAGATAATAATTCCACATTAAGACACCAAAGTTTAAAGTTTTGGGGGCTGAGAGATACACCAGCTCTATAATTAGATATCATTTGGACTGCAAATTCCAGCATTTTTGCAGTGATGTGACTCAGCCACACTTTTCATGTGGACACACCTTATGGGCAGCAATAACTGGACCAATTCATCCCTGAAAGGTGAAAAGTCAGAGGGATATTTAGTGTGGAAGTCATAATTGCCCAGCTGAGGTGGTTAGTCTTTTTTCCCCTCCTCTGTATTTGTATTTTGTAGGAGGTAAGAAAGGAGAGGTCATTTGAAGTTCAGACAGGTCACAAACTCATACAATACTAGAGACCTCAGCATTGCTGAGTCTTGGAGGAAGGTGGGGGTTTCAAAAGACATCAAACGAGAGGAAGATAAAGCATTATTGACTTGCTTTTTCAGGAAGCAAACGGAGCCCTGCTCTAGTAATTAACTGACTGTGGACACCTCCTGTGCTAATTCTTGGCCCCAACCTGATGTGGGGACGGGGCTCAGACAATGGGGGAAAGGCTGAGCTGGGATTTAGGGGGTTCCCTGCTCTCAGCTGCCCACAGCTCAATACTTTCAATAACTGGCATTTCTAAAGCTCTGCTGTCACCTGGGGTCGATGGCAGCAAAACTGGGGAAGTCACTGGGAATCTCTGTCTGCCATCAGTGCACGTGGCCTCTTGGAAGCTGCTGAAACCAAGGTCTCTCTTTACAGAAGAGCCATTAATTTCCCATTTAAAGCTTATCTGTTGCTAAGCTGCTGAAGACAATGACACTTGGTAATGATCATTAATGTCTGCAAAGGTTTCGACCTGAATTTAGTGCATTTTGAGATAAACATTTGAGGAAGGGGACTATCATTTAACTTTACAGCACACAGGCGTGCCATAATCCCTAAGCAATGGCCTAGGAGATCTCAAAGGTTTGAAAAATGTATTTTTGACATCCTATGTGCATAACTGCTTTTATGGCGGCCCTCGAGTGCAGGCGTCGTAAACCACACAAATAATTTATGGCCAATAAAGAGCTGTGTGGATCTGAAATGCAGCACAAACTTAACACTGTGTCCAAGCTCGCTTGCCAAAGCACTGAAAGAGTGCTAAAAGTGGTCAAAAAATTTTAAAAAATAAATAATACAGCTGTTTCACAAGCATCATAGGAGGGATCCTATATTTTTCAGTTACATGAGCTTGCTTTGAAGCAAAACCCATGTTGTTTTCTCACTTTTGTTGTTTTTTTTTTTTTTCAGCTGTGTCCTTGGGCTTCAGCAAAAATAGTCTGTGTGTCAGTGAGTTACTACAATGCCCTCATTTTTCTGCATTAATGCAGTTAATGGTGCCTGGCAGTGTAAAAAGAATAAAAAATGGTGCACGTTCAGGGATTGTTCTTTCCCGTGCAGCATCCAGACCATCTTCACACACATTTCAACCAGGGCCACTTCAGAGCTCGAGCAGGGCTCTCCTTGAGGCCACTTTCCATAGAAACCATCCCAAATGCCACAGAAAATCACCCAGCAGAGTCCCACCCTCCCTGAGAGAAAGAAACCCTGCTGTTGTTGCTACCATGCCCTGATAGATGGCTGGAGAGAACACCAACACCAATAAAATATTTAACAGCCTGGATTTCACTTGGCTGGCTATGGGGTGCAATGAAGCTTTTGACTTGATTAAATATCCCACTTCCAGTGTGGGATGCAGGTTTAGCAGTTTTTAATTCTTCCCCAGAGCACCATGCCAGGTTTTGATGTAATTAAGTGGGTACATCCAGACTGTTTACTACTGGGATCCCTGATGGGACTATTGTCTGAAAACTTTATGTTCTTCTCACAACTACATAGAGGCTGTCAAGTTCCTTAATAAATTCCCTTCTAGTGGCTGTTCCAGAAAGAATTTTAAGCAATTTATGATTAAGGAAGCCAAATAGGGGCTTCTCTCTCCTGCTTTTTAATTTTTGTTTCTACTTTCTTATTTTATTCTCTGCCATGGGTTAATGGGTCTTAATTACAGGAGTAATTGAGAAAAAGCTGAAACACAGCTAGCTTAATTTGAGGCATAGAAATGAGCCTATTTTCAATATATTAATCGGTGGAATAATTAAAAAGCGAAGGCGAAAACTTTAGTTCATGACTGACAGAGCTGCAGTGAGAAAATTAAGTTTGAAACGTTTAAATCTGAACCAGTGTCATCAAAATACCTGTGGCTGTGAAGAAATAATCTAACAGCATATGAAACAGGTCTTTCTCTGGTTTTTTTTCCCCCTCACAAATTTAATAAGATGGAACAGTTCCTTTATTTACAGGTCTCCATGCTTTAGCAGTCTGCTATCCCCCTGTCACGTCTCGTTAGGATGCAAGCAAAAAAATTAAATGGGAAAGGGGTTTCAAATAAATATTTCATTAAGGAGAGCACAGCAGTAGTCGAGGGAGGAAGTCTGCACACAGAGCAGGTCCTGCATTTGGAAATTAAAGGAAGTTACTGCCCACATTTTTGCTGTTCAGTGACACAGCTGACCCAGGCAGGTGACATTAAGTGAATTTGTCTGTTCCCAGACCTTTCTTCCTCAGCATCCACGAGGAAACACAGCAACCACGGAATAAATGGCACTTCAATTGCAGGTGATGAATTCACAGCCAAAGAGAGGGAAGCAGAGCAGAATACAACAAACACTTCCAATAAGCAGTAACAAAACATGCACGAGAGAATCACAGCACTGAGCCTTCTTCCTTCCTTTGTGTCACACAAATAATTGCACACTGTGAATGGTATTTCCAGGGAGCTTCAGCAATTCCAGAGACACAAGGGCCTCAAATTTCCATGTCCTGATCCCAGCCAGAATATCATGAATGCACCAGAATCAGCAGCTCTTCCTACAACCCATCTGTAACGTAGACATTGGCTTATTGAGTATTTTGAAGATAAAAAGTTCAATTCCATTAATTTTAAAAAGATCATATAATTCATTGTTATTCTGCTACTTAATCTTTGAAGTGTTTTCTTGTCCTGAAGGAACATTATACAATGTATTACACTTCATATTTTCTTCCAACTTCCATTCTAATCTTTGTTAATCCATCCAAACTCAAACTGCTGATAAAGCTTCTACTTTGAAGGGAACATCAAATAGTACAGCAATTAGTATGTAAAACAAGATTATTTCAGTGGATCAGCCTCCAGTTCCTATCCCATAAATCACTCCCAACCAGAGCATATTGATCCACACACATCAAAGGTGATGTAAAAATTCCATAGGCAGGAAGGAGATCACTGGGTTACCCATGGAAATCCCTGAGCCCTGAGGACACATCCTGCTAACCATGGCCTCATCAGGGACATTGCCCTCTGGAAAGCTGGAAAGTGAAAATCCTGCACTGTGACTGCAGGGAAACCCCAAAATCCATCAGCCCCAATCTCTGACCCCTGGGAAAAGGAAGGGCAGGACCACTGCCCATCCTCAGCACTGCCCATCCTCAGGGATTTACACACTCAGTTGCAAGGGCACAGACACAGACACACACCAAGACTCACAAAATCAGTGCCTTCCCAAAAATCCTTTTCATTTCTGATTTTGTGTGCTGTAAATCGAGGTTGTGGCCCTCACTAATTTTTCTCCATCCTTCAGAGATTGCAGCAGCCACCAGTACAGTATTTGCAGAAAGCCATCTGGAGCATCAGAGAAATCTCCTGAAGATGCTTCTCCCTTCTGATAAAGCTGTATTTGCTATCATAATTAATGAAATACAAATCTGCACAGTAGATGCTCTTGTGTTCCAGTCTGTGGGTAATTTCTTTGGGGTCAATAATCAATAAAAGCTTAAATGAAAACAATGAACTCCACTTTAGCAGCATTTAGATCTCTAAGCAATAGCAGGGCAGCACTTTCATAGGCGCTAATTTAAAATTCAGAAAATATTCCTCTTTAATTTAAACTTCAGAAAATATCTCTTCTTTCCCCACATCCCAGTGCTGCTGGATGCCAGGCTGCTCCTAACTAACCTCTGCTCCCTGTGAAACACAGAGCCCAGGGCTCAAGGGGAAAAGTGTTCTGGAAACTGGGGGCAAGCCCCAGGCACCTGCTGCTCTGAGCTGCTGGAGGAGCTCCTGAGATGGGGACAAAGTGGCTCTTCACGACTCTTGCAGGCTGGCACACCCCAGCACTTCTCATCTCTGAGATGCATTTTATTAGTACACAAACCAGGATGGCAGGGAGAACAAATCTACTAATTCAGAAAGATGGAAAGGTTTGGTCATAATCACCTCAGCACCCACTGGGCCCTGGCTGATGGCTCCACACCTCCAGTGCTGCTCAAGCTCAGCAGCTCGCCCAGGCTTCCTCCTCTGGAGCTAAGGGAAAGCTCTGCCCACTGTCCAGCAGCCCTGACTGCATCCTGTCCATGATAATTATGGATTTGATAAGAATTTCCTGCCCTGATCTGCAGGTGTAAGGGAATAAAGGCTGGCTGGTTTGCTTGGAGAACACTGAGTGAGACAGCAGGACCTTCCTACAGTCAGTGGGGAGAGAGGAACACATTTAGTGACCTTCTGGAAGAACCTCTTTCCTACCACTGACTGTAGAAACAAACCCGGAGAGATCAGCTGAATATATTTCCCACTCACCAGGAACAGCTCCTCTGCAAACATCATTTTAAAAGGTTAGATTAACTGGCTGACAGAGCATTGATTTAATGTTTTGGGTTGTTGTTTTCTTTTTTTATTCCACACTTGTAGAAATGTTAAGAAACAAAACAAACAGGGTGTAGGAAATGCACAGAAACAATGGAAATGACAAAAATAAGCATCACCTTTTCCTCACGGTGATTCACTCCCGCAGAACTGTGGGAATAATGTGGAGACACCGTGGTGGTAATTGAGCTTTTAGAGGCCTTTAGAGTTGGTGACAGATTAATAGGTTGCTATCATAAATTCTGACATCCTTGCAATTTCTGTATTCCTGGATTTACACACAAACTGAACACTGTAAACACTTCAGTGCCTCAGCTGCAGCATTACACATCTGTTAAGGCCACTGGTAACTTTAGGAAATAACACCATGTCACAAAGCAAGTCAGCGTTCAGCAATTAAACTGAGTCCAGGCACCACAACGATTCCAACAGATAATTTTCCAAAGTAATTGCTCCAAGGAAACTCTGGCAACAATAAAAATCAGGTCTGTTGAAGACAAGAGTGTAAAAGCAGTACTTTCATTGCCAGCAGTATAAACACAAGAGATTTTAAAGGAGTTTGTTTCCTGATTATTAAGTTCCATGCTGTGTAAAGCAATTATTACAGCTCTCAATTTCCCAATCTTTGTGTTTATTAAAACTAATGAACGCTTTTAGCATACAGGAGACTAAATAAATTTGCATAGGATTAGAACAGGCAGCCTATACTCATCCCTGTAGGATTAAACAGCAACTGTAAAAGAAACATTTACCCAGTAAATAAGCAAGCTGAAAACTGAACTCCTCCTCCTATAACTCAGTCCATGCCTGGAGCTGCATTGGAGCGGGCTGCAAAAAAAACTCTGAGCACAGCGAGATTGGTTCTCCAGGGCAGTGCCAAGGTCACTCAGGGACAATCCAACACTTGCCATGTGCTCCAGGTACCAGAAATCAGGCCTTGGCTTCAATAAAACACCTGCAGTTATTTCCCCGAGCACTGCCCAGCTCAGACTCCTGCTCTGTAATGAGCTATTCATCCACTCCTTTATGATGGAGAAGGTGAAAAAGAGAGAGCAATGCAAAGTGGAAAGCTCCCCTGGGGTTCTGTACTGTTCACAGCCCGAGGCACAGCCCCAGGGAGTTCAGCCCCACAGCAGAGGAAGAGTTATGTCCTTCCCCAAAGAATCACAGATGTTTGGTTGAGTTTCTCATCAGCTTCAGTGATATTTCCCCCAAATTTGAATCCTGCAGCTTCCTCTTCCTGGTGTCCTCTGTTCCTCCTTGCTCTCTGTTCCAGGGTATTTAAAAATCCAATTTTTGCTGCAAGCTGGGGAACAGGGGGACAACTCAGTCTTACACCCAGCCTTCTTCTTCCTGTTTCTGCAGGCTGGAAGGGAATTTAATTTAGTACTTAGATGCCCAAATTCACACAAGTGTAAAAATCTGTCTCGACAATGAAGGAGAAAAACTACAAACATCACTTTGAAATAACTGTTACAAGGGAGGATTTGCTACTACACTGAATGGTTTGTGCTACAAGCATAAAAGTTTCATGCAGGAGAAAGTAGCTTAATATCCTGCCCTGTAAAATTCTGTCCGTCTTCTATTAGAGCCAGATATAATTAAAAGTATCTGCTTAAATCTTTAGCCTCATTTTCCTCTAATGTGCCATCTAAGCCTGAACAAGAATTAATATCAAGGAGCTGAATGAGCTGGTAAATGCTAATAGAGGATTTATCTAGGAATTGAATCACCAATGAAGACTTTTCCAAGTAAAGAAAATACAAAATAAGGGGAAAAGGAAAGGGATATTTGTGAAGAGGTGGTGGGGAAACAACTCTGGCTAACATTTACCTTTTCTTTTTCATACTAAAAGAGAAATTAGGGGTTCTTTGCTCTTTCTCATGATACCAACATAAATAGGGGGGGAAAGAGTGGCTGGCAGGCTCTGTGGGAGCAATCTCTGATAATGACAGGGGTTCTGTGGTAACAAGGGTGAAGTACACTGACTTATAAATTCATGCACAATATTCCACTTCTATTTACTATCAACCCTGTAACAGCAAAATTGAGTATCAGACAATAAAGCAAAAAAATTCAATGTTCATATGAATATTGGCATCTTTCAAGGTTCTATTTAGGACCCATGGCTGAAAATAAATAAAGATTACAATCAGTTTAAGTATGCCTTGAGATATTAGGGACATTTCTTAAAATCTCCAAGAGCTTTGGTTTTCCTTAAAAAAAAAAAAAAAAAAACTTGATAAAACATTAGAAATAGTCCCAGACCACTGTCAGTTATAAATATTCCTAAACCTGGTAAAAAAAAAAAAAAAAAAGACATAGAAACCAGAGTTTTATGATAAAAGTTCTGATTTTACAACACCCTAAATAAAAATCCTCAGGTTCCTAATTATTTCAGAGAACTGCTGGAGAGAAAGAGATTAATGACTTGAAACAAGTATTCCCATGATCTGATTTCAGAGGCAGACACCTCTGCTGCTCAGTACATTGTGGCATTGCCTGGAGAACAACTCACTGCAGGCAAATTAAACAAGAAAAACCTCAGAGAGCTGAGGAATCAGGAAGGAAATCCTGAACCCAGGTAGTACTAAAGGAAACTGTGCAGTTGTCAGCACAGAGCTGATCCTGTAGGCTCTCAGCACAAGCCTCCTGTGCTTAAAGCCAGGTAATTCTACAAAACAATGTTGCATTTCTCTAAAATGAAGATTAAAGCTAAACACTGGCTGCAGCTCTGTTGTCTCATTTTAAACACCCAGCTTGGGGAGCTGGAACAAAACCACCCTCAGCACTGCCTGTTTGGAGGGGCTGGATGATTGAAGAGCAGTGCAAAAAGCTGGAAAGATCCTGCTTTTTCCTCAGTAACTACAGCAAGTTTGCTTTTCCCAGTATCTTATGAGATTTATGAACTCTTCAAAATGGGATACTCGCTCATTTAGAGTAATTTTATAAACTCTGTTTTCCAAGCTATTACAAAATGTGCTCAGAGCTTGCAGCACAGCTTCTCACTCTCCTCTCCCACCACAAGCACTCTGGTGAAAGGAAAACAGAGGAAGAGACCTTTTATTTCCTCTTATCAGCCTGAAAAGGGCCGGTTTTCAGTTGATAACACAGATATTTTTAATATTTTCTAGCAGGTATTTTTTAAAAATCCTTAGTTTGACAACTCAAAAAGAGAAATTTGTGTATAAACCCTGTTATTACAAGAATAAGCCACCTTTAGGATGGGTAGGGAGTGATGTTTCCTGACAAATCTCCCTTGGATGAACACTTTGCAGGCACAAGCAGATTTATTGGAAATCATTGGCTCCATCTTGTTTCTTTTGAAGTGAACTGAAGCTCTGCTATTCTCTTGAATAATAGCACAGTCAGTTTCTCAGCTCAGACTCTTGTCCTAAATACATTTGTGTGGCACTCTGCATGCAAGAGCAAACACAGAAGAGAAACAAAACAAACCCCAAGCCACGGGACTGCCTTCATTTCCATCATAAATCAGTTTGTCTTTGCTATAGTGGAATTATTGAGCAGAGAAACCAGGGCATGCACTTTATTTTTACCTAACATTTGAACAGATTAAAGAGGAAAAAAAAGAAAGAGGATCAGATTGACTTGGATCAAATTGACTTTCCATCTTTTATTAGCTTCTCCTTTTGCTCGGAGACAAAATTCACAATTACTGAAGTGCAATTAGGCTCTTTCAATCTCCAGTTTTCTAATAATAGCATTCAGTTTTCAGTAATAAACGTTTTCAAGAATAAACATCCAGGGTGGCAAGGCAGAAGGCAAGGCAATCCCGGGGAAGAGGGGCTGGAATTTGGGATGAGGGACCAATGCAGCCCTGTGCAGGCTCAAACCCTCAGGCTGAGCTGAAATGGGGCTCCTGAACCCATGGAGAAGGTCCCAGGTGAGGCCAGACATCAGGTCCTGAGAGACAGAGATGTCCTTTCATTTTCCAAGCAGCAGCTGAAGCAGATAGTAAGTTTTCCCTGGGGAAAAAAAAAATAAAATAGTAGTAGAAGGTTTCAAAAGAAATGTCTTACTTGACAAAGCCTTACAAGCTGCACCACAGAGGTCTCTGGGGATGAACAACGCTGGTAGCTGGGTTTTATGGCCAAGCAGGAGAGCTCTGATCTTGCAGGAGTCCTACCCAAGGCCAATCTGAGAGTGCTGTCAAAATGGAAAGAACAGAAGCATTTCTTTATAGGGTTTTTTAAAAGGAATTGATCCTGAGAAATGCTGACCATTTTCTGGCAGGTTGGAGCCTTCGTCTTCCATCACCACTCTCCCCCTGTGCTAACACCTCTATCTCAGGCTTCTTGAAATTCCTGAATCAGAAACTGAGCTGGTCCATAAGGCTTTCACTGAACAGAAAGACTAACTAGATTCATTTTAGCACAATTTTAGAGCTTATGTAAACCAAATCTGCATCAGAATGTGAAGGAGTTTATTACAGAATCATGTATCAAACACAGAGGGCTTTAAGATCATTATCAAACATATAGAAGGAAAACTTAATTTTCTAGCTCTCCTTTGTTAAAAAAAAAAAAGTCTGTCCACCTCTTTTTATGAAGCATGGCTAAAAACGTTTTATTTTAGTTTTCAAATGGAAAAAGTTGCACTTGTCTAATGGATCCCTATTTAAAACTGCAGAATTGCTATAAAGAGTAGTGCATATAGGAATAGCAGCATGATTTTTGGTGGAAGTTCTTACCTACTCCTCTGTCTCCAGAGACTTTATTCTGGGAATCTGACACTGACAGAGGCTCTTTTGGCAGCCCCTTTCCTGGGGACATGAAGGAGGACTGACCAGGCAACTTTGAAGGCTTTTCTTTTAGCTGAAAATCAAGTTCTAAAGGTGGGAGGGGATTTTCTGAAGCTCAATTCATTGCCAGTGGTTTCTAAAAAGTCTTTTCTATTTATTTTAATGCTTCGAGTCACATTTTCCCTCCCTTAAGGGTGTAATAGTTGATCTTATGACCCTCAGTTCCCTAGGACTATACTACTTTGTTTTTGTTTTTATTTCTTTTGTCCCCTTTCTCGGGAATCTCTAAACATATTGTTCTAAAACTCATCATTAGGCAGCGCTCCCTTTTTTGTCTCTTCACTGACAAAGAGAGCTTGACTCTCTCCTCAATTCTTATTTCAAAGGCTGAGAATTCCCTGTGCTTTTAAGGACAATTGCTGCTCAATTCTAATCAGCGTGGTGACCTACGTGTTCTGCTGGTTTCATGTCTAAAGGAGGCAAAGCCTTAATGTCCAAAGGAGTCTTGCCTTTGTAAGCCTGAGCTGGGAGCAGGATGGAGATGTTTAACTTCATTCAGGAAAGGTCCTGACACACTTGAAAGGACTTTGGGCCCATGACGAGTTTGTTTTTATGCCACAGGGCCTAAAGAACAGGCTATGCTCAGGTCTGGGACCACAAAATTGCACAACCAAATTTGTGCTGTTTCCTGCAGCTGTTTCAGAGCAAAAAAAAACCAGTAGCAGGGCTGGCCTGGGCTTCCTGGGGCTGGGATCCCTGTCCCTGAAAGTATCAGCAGCTCTGCAGGAGCCACAGCCTCCTCAGGACACGGGGAAGCTGCCCAGGAAATCGGATTTGTTCCCCGGTGTGCACCAAGCCAACAATGACACACTTGAGGCGCACATGAATAATTCATTTCAGAGTTGTGCAAGCCTGGGTGCTCAGTGGCTTTCCACAAAGCCAGCACACCCCAGCGGGAAATGTGGGAGCCACGGGGGAGAAAGATACAGTGGCCAGTGTAAAGTCGTAAACTGAGACAGGGGAGATTCAGATTATTTGAGAGTAATTTATTCATTGGCTGGGAAGTCAGGCACTGGAACACGCTGCCCAGGGAGGTGGTGGAATCATCATCCCTGGAGATGCTCAAGTGTCTGCATCTGGCATTTGTTGCTGCGGTTTAGGGGTTACAGCGGCAGCGCTGAGTGTACACTTGGACTGGATGATCCTAAAGGTCTCTTCCAATCTTGATGATTCACGGAATCACAAAATCAATTAGGTTGGAAAAGACTCTTGAGATCATAAAGTTCAACTTGTGACGGACACCAACTCCTCGACAGCCGGCGGCACCAAGAGCCACCTCCAGGGAGGTGACTCCAGCGCCTCCCTGGCCAGCCCAATGTCTAACCACAATCAGGAAATTCCTCCTGCCTTCCGACCCGACCCTGCCCTGGCGCAGCCTGGCACTGTGTTCCGATGCGGCTCTATGGTTCCAAAGTGCAGCCGGGTGAATTCCGAGGGCAGGGCGGTGCCGGCGGATCTGCGGCAGGGGCAGCCGGTGACCTCTGAGCGCCACACTCAACATGGCAGCCGGCACACCCCTCACACACCCCCAGCCCCGCCCCGCTTTCCTCACTTCCCATTTGCGGAGTGTGCTGTCAGTCTTCGGCCGCGGCCAATCAGCGCGCGCGGAGCGGCGCGGCGGGCGGTGCCGCGGCCTGCGGCGGTGTGCGGGATGAGGCGGCTGTGCCCGCGCCTGGGCCCGCGCCCGCTGCTCTGGGCCGCGCGGGGCCCGCGCCGCCTCTCGTCGGGCGCTTCCCCGGGCATGGAGGAGCTGCTGCGCCGCTCGGTGCCGCCGCTGCCGCCCTACGAGACCAAGGAGAAAGCGCCGCCGCCCGCCGAGCTGCGCGGCGCGGAGTTCGTGCGGTTCTACCGCTCGCTGCAGCCCGGGCCGCCCCGCGCCGAGCTCCTCACCCGCCTGGCCCGCGACTTCGGCGTGGAGCACGGGCGGGTGGCCGAGGCCGCCGCCAAGGTGCTGCAGGCCCGCGAGCAGCGCAGGGAGCCCGGGGCGCTGCTGCAGGCCGAGGATCGGCTCCGCTACTACCTGAACCCCCAGTACCGCGGGCTCTTCCAGCACCTGGGCCGCCTCGAGGGCGGGCTGCGCTTCCTCGTGGAGCTCAGGGCCGACCTGATGGAGGGGCTGGCCAGCAAAGCGGTGGATGGGCCCCACGTCAAGGTGAGGGCTGGCCTAGGTTGGCTCTGAGGGAGTGTGGGGGGATGTGGTTCGGGGCTTGCTGCTGGTGGTGCTGATCCTGGAGCCACGTTAGGCTGGGAACCAGTCCCGTGAACCCCGTTCACTGTTGGGGTCTTTATGGGCCCCTCAGTTCAGCAAGGACACTGAGGTGCTGGAGTGGGTTCAGGGAAGGGGAAAGGTCTGGAGGCCAAGTCCGACGAAGAGTGGCTGAGGGAGCTGGGACAGGGGCTCAGCCTGGAGAAAAGGAGGCTCAGGAGGGACCTCCTGGCTCTGCAGAGCTCCCTGCCAGGAGGGGACAGCCGGGGGGGTCGGGCTCTGCTCCCAGGGAACAGGGACAGGAGGAGAGGGAATGTCCTCAGGCTGGGCCAGATGAGGCTCAGAGAGGACATCAGTAAGAATTTCTTCACATAAAGGATGATTCCACATTGGAACAGACCCAGAGAGGTGGTGGAGTCCTCATCCTTGGAGATGTTCAAGAAACCACTTCTTATGGCACTTAGTGCCCTGGACTGGTTGACAAGGTGGTGATGGGTCAAAGATCGGACTCGGTGACCCCAGATGTCTTCTCCAACATAAACGATTCTGTGATTCTCTAGAGAGACACGAGTGAACCCTTTCCCCCAGTGGCAGCTGCCTGTGCTGACAGCCAGGAAGGAAGTGGCCCCTGCTATGAAGCAATGGCTTTTCCAGAGTGACAGTGGGAAGTGCTGGCACAAAGTACATGGTTTTAAAAGTTAATTTGCAGCAAAGCTGGGCTTGGTTATTTTTCATGGTGCTGTTTCAGTTTTTGTCCTCTCTCTCTTAAGTTCTTTCCGTGTGTTCTGTTCCTTCTTTTCACCACAGGACACTGATTTTCCACTGTCCTTATAAACAGTGGAATTTCTGATGAGCTCTTGCAATGCACAGAGTGAAATTGGCTGCAGATCTGTTCCGTGGGTGCAGTTCTTCCTCTTGCTGTTCAGAACCTTCTCACCTGCAACACTTTACTTTTTCTGTGCCAGCATTTTCCTCTTGAGATTTCTTACATTTTGCTTGCTTACTTATATTTCAGCCCTTGAAATATGACTCTGGTGAAAAACTCACAACATGATGATCTCAGGTAGCAAATCATCCAACGATTGCTTTTAGAATATTCTTCATCTTTCCATATGATTTAGAAAAAGTCAGGGAAAAGTTCAAGTTGCTGGCAAAAGATAATGAAAAAGAGAGTATTTTTGTCAAATTGATTTATCTCTAAACCTGCCTCCATAATTAAGCAGTACTTGGAGTGTATTTGTAATCTTGGTCTAGTGTTGATCTACTGGAAAAAAAAAAAAAAAGAAGCACCATCATTGTTAAAAGTTTTTCTATGAAAGTGTTTGGTATTTGCCTATCAAAAGTCCTGTGTAGCCATTTCCATTAGTGCAGAGTTGATTTCAGTTCCAACATAAAGACAAATGTGCAACAAGAGTTTTATAACCTCTGTATATTTGTGTCTGCACTGACAAGGAAATGTGGGAATAAAATTAAATGGATCTCCTTGATGCTGGTGGAGAATTACAGAATGCATTATGTGGCCTCCTGGGATTTTGGTTTTGCTCAAACTGTCTAAACTATTTCTTAGACAGTCCTTTGTTTTTACTTTGTAATTTGAAGGACCTATTAAAACTGGGATTGCCCGTTACTGAGTTGTAAATATGAAATATTTTTTTCTATTTCCTTAACAATATCAGCATAAAAGCAGCTCAGACTGCTCAGATATTGGGTGGTGAAGGTTTTCTATTCTGTGTTTGCTCAACAGATTGCAGTAAAATATCACATTTAAGTGATTAAGTCACTTGAAAGTGCTTGAGCACAATTTACTCATTGTTCAAAAGAGCAGAAATGGGGGGGTGGGGTGGGAAAGGAAATAATGATTTTAATTTTAAGGATAAGATGTCCAGTAATATAAACCACAAGAGTCAGGAGAGTTTTCAGCACTGCCATTATCACTGCAGTAATTACTATTAGCAATAAAAAAAAAAGCAGAAACCAGTTCCCTTTAATTTGTGTCACTATTGAATCCTGTTTTGCTGGTGGGGATATTTTTCCAGTATCTCACCAGAGATATTCTCTCTGTAGATTCTGAAGGTAATTTGTGGGGGGAACAAACAAACAAACAAACAAACAAACAAACATCCCTGAAACTCCACCCAAAACAAACCAAATCAACCCCCCCAGCACAGACACCTTCAAACACTTGGCAATATCAGAGTAGATTTGTAAGCCCCAAGTGAAGTAAATCAGGTTGAAAACTTCAAACGTTCCAAAAACATGGGAAAACTCAACTCTTGTGAGGGGTGTTTTATTTAGTAGTTTGAGAGGGAAAATGAAATAGTTCCCTCATCAGAGAGGCATTTCTTCTTAATAAAAAATAATTAATTGGAGGTTTTCATAAGAGTTTTCCCATTTGTTGCCCAGGAAGTAGGTACTTGATGTGAAGATTAAAAAGGCTGTAATTTGCTGTCTTGTAGCAAGAACATGTAACGAGAGAAAAATAACCACAATTTATTAGGCTTGGCTAATAGAAATTGAAGTATAGCTGGTAATTTGGAATACTAATCTGAGTATGTCTTGTTGCCCAGATTTAAGGCTGGGATGCTGAATAATGAATGTGCCTGCTTTCCTTTTTAATGAAGTGTTGCAGATGTATTTTTATGACTAAAAAAGCCTCTGAAATGAAAATAAGAATTTACTTACCACTAAATTTACAAAATAAGAGAACCTGCCACTAAATCTGCAAGAGACCCAAACTTGAGCCTGCCCTTGTTGGAGTGAAGCTTTTTGGAAATGTCCTGTACACTGAGATATTAAACACAAGTCAGAATCTCGTTTAGGTGGCTAGAATTAAACAGCTTTGGACAGTGAAAACTTCTACATCTTTTTGCACTGAAAAGTTTTGTCAGCACAGAATGATGGAATCCTGGAATGGTTTGGGTTGGAAAGGACCTCAGTTTGCATCCAGTTCCACTCCCTGCCTGGGCAGTGACACCTTTCCCTATCCCAGATTGCTCCAAGCCCTGTCCAACCTGGCCTTGCACTCTTCAGG
Source organism: Phylloscopus collybita (assembly GCA_027886175.1). NCBI lineage: Eukaryota > Metazoa > Chordata > Aves > Passeriformes > Phylloscopidae > Phylloscopus > Phylloscopus collybita. Next base: position 3,788,392 of record JAJNNQ010000100.1, read on the forward strand.
GATGGGGAGCCCACAGCCTCTCTGGGGAACCTGTTGTCCACCCTCACAGGGAACAATTTATTCCCAATATCCCACCTAAGCCTGCTGTCCTTCAATCTGAAGCCATTCCCCCATGTCCTGTTCCTCCATGCCCAGCTGGGGTTGGACCCCCATGGCAAGTCCCTTCTACCTGGAGCTTCCCAAATTCCTGCAGTGCCCTGTTTTATAAAACTTCATTATTCACAGCTGACGGGTTGGTTGAGTTGTAATTCCCCGTAAACTATTCCTTGCTCCCCAAATCATTCCTGAGAGCACATCTACTCCACTTTCTTCTTTGGTTACAGCTGCATTCCTTTTCTCCAGCTGCATGGAGCTGCAGTAGCTCTGTAATGAAAACAGCCCTCGCTTCCATTGGCACCCCTTGCTAAACCTTCAGAGGAGCAAAACCCATGACTGCAGTGCTTCCCTCTCTCAGTTTTGTGCAGGATAACTGCCCTGCAGTCAGTCCAGGCTGTCTGAGCCTTGTTACTGCAGGGGATGCAGAGCAGAATGTCAGAATGCTGCCAGCAGGAGTGCTGCCACCCAGTCCCCCTCTGCCTGCTGCACTGCAGCTGCAGTGCTGCTCAAAAAGCACACGGAGGACAAGAGAGCCATAAGAATCTGTTCCTTTGCCCTCACATCTGACAGCTCCAGCTCGTTCTGCTGGTTTACAGTGTTTTCTTTTGCCCCTACAAAAGAGAGCAAACCAAACAATCCTGGAATGCCTGGAGACTTCCATGGGATATTTGACCAAAGTGATTTATGGTTATTGTCTAAAAACGTCAGAGCTGTGCAGAAAGGATTCACAAGGGAAGTACCTTAAAGTCAGAATGAACAAGCCAGTCAGAATATATTTGTTTAGGAAAAAGGTATTGAAAAAAATTACCATGGAGGACAGAATTGTTCTATGCAGATGAATGGCTGTTTCTTCTGGGTTTGAAAATTAATTTTTTTCTAGTACGTTAAGGAATAACCTGCCCTTTTATTGAGTCTTGGAATACTTGTAGCAGTTGCTTTGGCCAGCAGAAACCTTCTTTGGTGTGTGTCTTCTGACAAGTGCCTCTGCAACTTTCATCTTGATTAGGTCATAATAGGAAATATTTTTGGGTTTTTATGACAGTCCTGAGACTACATCTGAACTAAGGAAAAATGTTTTAGATTTTCTGAGTAGATTTATATAGTTTTTCCAGTTGTTTTTCTTTAATGTAGCAAGCTAAAGTATATTTTGTCTTAATTTTTTCTCTTTTATGTGCAGCAGTAGCTATTTAACAAAAGGTTTGAAAAGAGGATGAAGAGTTTTTGTTTTGAAGTAAATGGTTATTAAGTTAGTTTCAGGTAAGCCCACGTTTCTGCTCAGGCTGTTGGTAAGTTGGTGCTGGTATCACACTGTGTCTTGTGTACAAGGCAAATGGAAGAAAGAAAAACAAGCTCTGGAATCTCTTTTAGGGATAGTCATGCTGTGCTGAGTTCAAGAGTACTTGTTAAATTCAAATAAATTTAGACAGGAAATCTTTAATAGTACAGGCAGCAGGAAACTGGTAGGGAATATAAAAATCACTGTTAGAATGAATGCTTCTGAAAGGGTTTGGCATTACAGTTGAGTTTCATCTCTCATACTGTTCCAAAGCTGGTTTGATTTTTCAGTTCTATTGTCTTATGCTGCTGGGTTTTATTTTTCTTGCTCAAATATTTTCATGTTTGTTAGAGAAGAAAAATTCTGTCTGCATCCAGTTGAAAGATATTTCCATGGTATTGAAATCTGAGCTACTGTGCAACTGCAGCCTTGTGGTCTAGTCTGCTCAAAACCTTCTATCCATTGCCTGCTTTTTGTCCACAGTGTTTTGCCTTTTCTTCCCTCTCCCTGCCTGCACTACTGACGGTCCTTCAAGGATTTTGCTTGGTTCAGTCCGGGACTATTTCCTGGTTAATCTTCTCAAACAGATACATAAGTTTCCTTTAAGCTCTCAGTGTTGTAGTTGGAGTCAATCAAGGTTATCTTCACTCACACATTTCCATGTTCTACCTTGCTTATTGAGCAGCTGATCCCATCTGTGTTCTGTGTTTGCAGGAGATGAATGGAGTTCTCAAGAACATGCTCTCAGAGTGGTTCTGCACAGGATTCCTCAACCTGGAACGGGTCACGTGGCAATCACCTTGTGAAGTTCTCCAGAAAATTAGTGAGTAAGTGCTGCAGGCTGGGAGGAGCCCTTGGTGAAGAGGTGATGGAATCTTGGCACTACAGAGTTCCACTGTTTTCAAGACTCTGCTTTTCTGAACTGAAGGCAAAGTATAGTTATGAAATATTTGCATTAACATGCTGCAGAGCCCAATTTTAAAACCGGATTGAAGTGAAGAGTGAAGGGGATAATTTGTGCCATCATTTAACCCTGTAGCTCCCACACTGCACTGGTAGAGTGCTGCCTTTCCTTCCAGCTTCCTCAGTTACTCTTCCCACATTCCCAGAGGTGCTGCCGTGGTTTTGGCTGGAACTGGTGAGGAGCACAGGATCACTTGTAAACTACGTGTGAAGAGAGCACCTTGGTTTTTATACAATGGGCTCGACAACATTGATTTCTGAATCTATAACATTGATTTGTGAACCTACAACATTGATTTCTGAATTTCTGTCAAATAGTCAAGGTTGTGATGAGGTTGAAAATTACTCAATTATGTGGTGGGCCACCTTGTTGTATAAAACCTTAAAGAAAAAATGATCTCTAGAATTCTGAAAGTACATTGCTTAAGTGCTGATGAGGCAAAGAGATCTTGTACGAGCTGAATTTTCCAAATAAAAATAATTAGTAATATTTAATTAATCTTCAAGGTAGTTTGGCAAACACACTAGTGAATGGGTGTGCAATATTCCTTTACAATCCACTTTGTCACAGCTTGCTGACAATTTTACATTACTCACAGCCTGATTCTTGTTTTTTGGTTGGAAACTTTTGTCACTGACATCAGTGGGAAAAGCACTGAGCTTGTAGGGCAGCTGACCTCTGTTTTAAATGAAATAACAATAACAATGATAATAACAATGATAATTATTATTAATAATGATAATAATTTATTTTTAAATTTTCTCCTTGAGTTCTGAAGCTGTGCACCCTGTCAGGAACTGGATTGATATGAAGCGTCGAGTTGGGGCTTACAGAAGGTGCTACTTCTTTTCTCACTGTGCCATCCCAGGAGAGCCACTGATTGTCCTGCACGTGGCACTAACCAGTGACATTTCCAGCAGCATCCAGGTACAGCCACTGAGCCATTTACTACACAGCAAAGTGCTCAAATTGCAGTGTGCTTATTTAAAAAATCCACAATTCCCTCTAATTTTGGCAATATTTGCTTTTGTTTCATCTTTTAAAAGATGAGAGAATTGGCACGTAAAAATTCCAAGGATGTTTTGTCTGTCTTGTGTATTATGTAAATTGAAATATTGAGGATTTCCTCAAGAGCAAGAAGATTAAGAAAAGATAAGAAATATATAGAGAAAATGAGACTAAAATTTCAAAGTGGTTGCAATTACTTCTGAAAACTTTAAATCATGTTCCAGTTTTTTTCCTGCAAGTACTAATGAATAAGCTGCTCTTCCTACTTCTTCATTAGATTTTCATTGTCAATAAATAAAACAGTGGGGAAGAGTGTTAATACATTTAAAAGTTAAAAAGAAAAGCATCCCCATAATGATGATACTAAGTATTATTGATATTATTTTTATTTTTAATCCTTCTTTTCCCAGGCCATAGTGAAAGAAGTGCCACCTTTAGAGACAGAAGATGCAGACAAAATCACAACAGCAATTTTCTACTCCATCAGTTTGACTCAGCAGGGCCTGCAGGGGGTGGAACTCGGCACTCACCTGATCAAAAGAGTTGTCAAAGAGCTGCAGGTGGGTGTGGCAGGGGGCTCCAGGAATCATTTAGTTCCCAGTTCATGTCACTGCCAGGAGCTGCTGGCACTTCCCCTACACTTGGAACTTCTTCCCAGAGCAGCCTTTGGAGATGTGGAGAGCTGGAAGAGCATTTCCTGCTCTTGGTTGATGTCTGCCAGATGTAGATTGTGTTCCACAGTGGACATGTTCTGTGTGAATTCCTTGTGGGGTTGCCTGAAGTAAATGAGAACATTTCTGTTGAAGGTGGCTTTGACACAGCTGTGTTCTGCTCTGATAAATTCACTGTTGCCTCTCAGTTGAGTGGGAAGAGCCTGATCAAGATACTCTCTCTTCAAAGTACCTGACAGTGCCTTTTCCAAAATCTTACAGCTGCTCCAGGAACAGAAACACTTCCTGTTCAATAATTACTTCATTGTTTTGTTTGTTATATTGAATTGCCATGGGTTATTTATGCAGTGTGCATGCGTGCCCTGAATGCATCTGTTGAGAAAGGAGAGAGGTATCTTTGCCCAGGTATGTCTTGCAATACAGTAAAGAAAATGTCTTAGAAGTCAAAAGAATCTTTTACTTTCTGCCAGTCAGTTCTCTGAATTTAGATAACATCATTGCTAAGGGATTATTGTTAATGGCTTTAATACTTGGAGAACCTTGCAAGCAACTGGAGAAAGGAATGAAAATTCATTTACAGAGTGCTGTGAAAGAGACAGTCACATTCCTGTGCTGAGCACACTATTTTATTTAATAGTCTGCACTACTTAAAATGCTGACAAAGCTACCACTTAAAAGTAATGATCACTACTTGTGTTTATATTCATTGTTTCACATCTGGATTAGTAACGATGTCTGGAAAACTGGCTGTGATTTAGAACTTCAGTTCTACTTACAAAAAGATCTTAAAAAATCTTTAATTGGATGCTCCCAACTTCCACTGCCAGAAAGTGATAGATTATTTAATTGCTGAATCATAGCTGGCTGCCCTGAAGTGTTTTTTTCTTTTTCTTTTATTTTATTTTTAATGGATATTTTGGCTGAATTTTGTTGCTTCTTGCTTTTGGAATGGCTTTTAGACTAATTGTTGAAAGTGCAGTAGTCCAGGTATAATTAGGCCATGCCATCTGTCTGATCTTGACTGAGGGGAAATTGGAATAAATTCATGCAGTTATCTGCTTTCACATCTGAAAAATAATTTCTGCATAATTGAGTTGCTCTCATAAAATAACCCTATTGACATTGTATCTGTCCATCACTAATTGCTTGCAACACCAGCAAGGTTGTGAGTTACAAAGGCAAACAGACACGTCATGCTTAGATAACCTAATGCAAGCTTTAAAATTCAGTGTGTCCAACAGAAAACTGTGTGTTGTATTTATAACTTATGGCAAAGTTTTTGCATTTCAGTGTTTAAAACCCAGCCCCTCTTCAGTGTTTAGCATAGGAAACCCTTTGCTGAGATGCCTTTAAATACATTTAAATCATAAAATTAATCCCTCAATCTTAAACAAGTTCTTTAATACTGAAAACTTGAGTGCTTTCCATGCAATGCCAAAGGTGGAGATCTTCCTCCCTACTCAGATTTCCCACAGTGCTTAAAGGTGTTGTGAAAAAGGTGCTGGTAGGAAATGGTTGTGTGACAAATTGGACATGGACTGAGGTGTTTAGATATAGTCTGTATGCATAGATTAAAGGTACAACAACCTCCATGCATTGCCCCTGCACCGTTCCTGTTTGGAAGGGATCCACTCCAGGGCTACAGAAGAGAGAAAGGATAATCCAGAATATTTATCCATTGTGGATGTGGCTCTCTGATAGTTTTTTCTTCACTCTTTGATGTTAATCCTTTTTCTCTCATCTGTTCTTCCCGCTCCTTCACGCTCTCTCCTCCTTCATTCCAAAGTATTGTCCTCAAATTTGTCTTGAATGGTGCAAGAACCATCTCCCACTGCATGTTTTGCATCTGTGACCCTAAATCACTGTCCTGGTGTTCCCACAATTATTTGATGCTCTTCTCCAAGGGCTCAGCATTGTACCTCCCATCTTCACCCCTCAGAGGAGAGAAGCCCTCTGTGTTTCAGCTCCAAAACACTTCCACTGTGGAATTTCTACAAAGTCAGGGTTGTTCAGGGCAAAGGCAGGGCATGCAATGAGTAAATACTCTTGGCAGCCTGTTCTGCCTGGCACCCAAAATTCTGGAAGTCCTTTTTCTGTGGATTAATTGCACACATGTGCTCTCTTCCTCTCTGCTCAGGTGCAAGCAAAGGACTTGCCAAGGTTGTCTCTATTCGGGTTGGACATAATTCTTGGGAGCAGCGTTACAGTCACTTCAGGAGGGACAAATGGTGTGCAGGAGTGCTGAGTGGACTTGGTGACAGCAGCTGAAACAATCCAGCCTCAGCAAAAAAGTCCTGGGTCAAAAATTACATCTCATTAAGCCCAGCGTCCAGCAGCCTTTGTAAAAATAGATGGGTGAGGTCTCTGATAGAAAGAGGATTTTTTATATCACCTTTGCATGGCTTTGCAATAAACAAATCTTTTTTTTTCAAGTGCTGCTAAATCACCAAGTGTTCCAGGTTACAGAAGCTGAGACTCTCTTTAATTTAACTGGTACTAAAATGCATTGAGGAGACCATTTGAAAGGGTCAAGGATTTTGTTTTTCGTTTTATTTAAATTGATGATTAAGACACTTTTATAGCTTGCCATTTGAGTTAACTTTTGTGGACATCTGTTTGATCTGCAGAATTCTGTTTGAGTTGTGTTGCCCCAAGGTGCTGCAAGCTCTTAAAACTTCTTTTATCCTCCAGTAAAAATCCTTTACCTGACTTCAGCCTTAGTGCTCTACCTGCTCTGACACTTCTACTTGTAAGTGCCACTGCAACCTCCAAACTGAAATCCCAGCTGTCATTCTTCATGAGGAAAACTCCAAATTGGACCTGCCATGGATGTGTATCATTAGGTCAGGAAAAGACATACACAAAGTTAGGAGTGTGCTGAGAACCCCTCTGCATCGAAGCCTTCATCTGACAGGATTTCAAGAAACTGTACTGAAACCTGCATCTAAACTAGAAAGTGATGGCTATAAATGCAGTTAGTACCATACTCCTTAATATTTCATTAATACACAGTTAAGATAGAATTTAATGTTTTAGAAATCTTCTTGCTAATTTGCCTGGACTGGTCCCATACTCTGCTAAACATGAGCATGTGTGGGGCAGCACTTCCCACCTTCAGAGGATGGCAAGCACTGATTCAATGGGTTTTTCTTAGGATTGTTGGGAAAACTGGTGAGGATTTCACACCCCAGTGCTGAGCACTGTTAGTGTGAGGCACCCTATACAAATTGATGGCCTCTGCTTTTAGGTCTCAAAATTTAAGCAGATTTAATTTAAGCAGATGGAGGATGGATGGAGTTGAGGCACGAAATGGGGTCCTCAGTTTCTTCTCTTTCTATGTGCACAGTTTGCAGCTGGAATCCTTGACCTTTACCTGGACATTTGATTTGGCATTTGCCACAGGAATTGTTCTGCATAATTGGGTGAAGGGGGGAGATATTCTGGAGATCAGAGCTGGATGTGGTGTCACCTACAAGGGGCATCCTGGGAGAAATTGTGCTGCTTCCAGGAGCAGATTATTTGGTTTTTGGCAGTTTCTTGACAAAAGTTTGCTACACAGGCAATATAGAAGGGGTTTGTGTTCAGGCTTCTGTTGTTTTGGAGCATATCCTGTTGGGATTATTTTGGGATGAATTCATTAGGCCACTGATACCACTTTGATCCCAGTTCTCCCTGTACAAATCTGGGAATAGGCTGTGCAGGCATTCCGTGCAGTCTCTTGTTTATATTAATGTATATAAAGTAGGGAGCAGGCAGCAAAAATGATCTCTTGTATTTCTGAAATTGAAGCTTGTGCTGTTCCCAGAAATGAATTGGATTTTGAAACTATTTCAGACAACTACAAAAAACCAAACAAACCCCAAATTGAGTGCAGGCAGATCATTTCTAGCAAGCTGATAGGTGCTGGTGAAGGAGGAGGTGGATGGATTTCTCATTAGCCAGACATTTAATTCCCATTGTGTTTACAGCCACTCTAAACACTCTGTGGCTCTGCAGAAGGTACATCATGGCAATTCAGTCAGCAGATGACAGACACAGATAACTGTGCTGGAGCCTTTGAGAAAACTGCTTAGGATTTTATAGCCTGTGGCATTTGAGAGAGAAAACTGATAGCTGCTGTGTGACTCAATAGAATGCTCAACAATTGGTGGCAGATTTTAGCTTTCTGCTTGGGCTGTTGATAATTGCTACCTTAATTTGATCTAGGTGACCTGGGGAGATCATAATTTCCAAAACAGGCTTTGATTTCATTGATGAAAAATGTGACCTTGGACTGCAGCTTTCAGAGTGCACGACAGTTTCAGATGAGATACGGATAATGGGAGAAATCTGTGCTCTTCTGCAAGGAAAGGAAAAAGAAAACAACAACAAAAAGCAACAATCAAACACAGAAATCTACCCCGAACCAAAACTAGCAGCTGTTTCTTAATGGTGTGTGGGTTTCTGACAGGAAAGTAAGCATTAATGGATCTCCACCAATAGCCTTAGAAACCAGCACATCAATTTAGCAAAACATAAATGCGCTCACTCCGGTGTGTTTATTTATTTTAACACAAGAAATGGATGCCTCAGATAAGCTTCTAAATAAAGCTTTTATCAGATATGTAGCAGTTGGTACTGTACCTTCAAAATGGGGTCACTTTCCCATGTCTTATCTGAGAAGTAAAAAAAACACCATTTCCCATTTTGGGTTTTTAATAGAGTAAGAGCTCCTAACCTCCTGTGAAGCATTTGGGGCTGTCTTTGTGAGCAGGTCACTGCTGAAAGTGGTGATAAAAACAAGGAGCAGTCAAGGTGGCCAGGAATCCGTGTCAGTTACTTCATTAGGAGCCTTGCAGTGATTGTTATTACCACACCGAGGGGAAGAAATAATTCATTCTCCCTTTTGTCATCGTGGGTGGTGCAGAGGTGCCCTGGGGCTCTGCAGGCTGGGGTATGAGATTGGAATTGTTACCCTTTGGAAGCACCAGACACAGCTCAGCTCCTGAGTGAGAACCCAAACACAAGGTGTAAGAGATGTCTGTAAAGGAGCTTTTTTATTTTATGAAGTGCACGTGCAAGGAAACCTGGATAGTTGGATTTCACAGAAGGCATCAGCTTTGGAATTACTCTTCAAAATAAAATATCATCATGTACTTTAGTGGAAGCTCGAAAAAAGTTTCTGCTTTACTGGTTTCTACTTCTTTGCTAGAATTTCTGTCTGGGTGTGGTAGTTATAGCAGTTGTGAGCATGACCCAGTCAGATTTCCTGGGAGCTCTGGTTGCAAAAAATGGTGATTTGTTCAATAAGATACAGAAATGAGTGTTTTTAGGAAATAATTTGCTTGGCTTTCTTTATCTGGTTACCTAAGGAGATGAAATGAGGTATTTCTTTGAAAAGGTGTAACTTGATCTGCTTTTCTTGTCCCTGCCTGGTCCCAAAAGAAGAATTCCTAGGCTGACATATCTAAGTAGCAGCCAAAGAGCTTCAGCTCAGGGCAGGCAGTGATTTTCTGCAGGTGACCCAGCTGTCACCAAACTGCAGAGCTGCCTGTGTGTCACAGGCACGGGACAGCAGGGACATATTTGGGATGGAGAAAGGTTTTGTGGCTATCAGAGATGGTGCTTGGCCCCAGCACTGCCACCCTGCACCCTCCCGGAGCAGGCTGCAGATGGCAGCTGTGTGGAGCTCAGCAGCAGCCAGGAGCTGCAGCTCACACAACCTGGCAGCACCAGCTGAGCCCTGATGGCTTTTTAATGGTTACCTCGGTAATCCTCGAGGTAGGAAGAGTGCCGTTTGTAGTCGTTTAAAGACAATTTTCTGCTGACATTAAGATGCTTCTGTAATGTTGATGAATGTCTTGGTTCTTACCATTTTTTCCGTTGGAACAGTAATTAAACCAACACTGGGGTGGTTTCAGCTCAGCTCTGTCTTCCCTCTGTTCCTTGGCCCCCCACTCCTCCAGGAGGGTTGCCTGATGTGTTTTGTGTCCATTCCAAGGGACAGTGAGTTTATCCTTCACACTGGTGAGCCCCAAAACTAACAGGGTTTTCATTATATATGCTTTGATTTACATGATTTCATAGTTAGCAAGGTTTAATCAGAAATCAGGAGGAGCAGGGAAGAAATTTTACGTGGTTAAAACAAGTGTTATACTTGCAGTAAAAAAAAATATTCACACACTTTGTATTTCTTGCTGGTTTAAGGAATATCATTAAAGGTAGCTGGCCTTTATAGAGAACTTAATTCAAAACTTCAGGAAATACTTCTTTCCATAAAAATCTAAAAATAGTACTTCTTGATTTTACAATAGACTAAAATACTAAACTGCCCTTGATTTAAACAAAACATTATATATGAAAAATAAAACAGTATTTAAATGGGTTTCCAAACTTGCATGTCTGTTTAAAAAAATATTCTCTTCAGAATCACTTCTTTATGTCCTGTGATTTTATTTGTTTATTTCTGCCTGTGAAAGGATAACAGCAGAAGCCAGTGGTGGTTAAGTACTGCTCAAGTCCTTTTGTAGAGATGGTGTGTGAGGAATGGCATTCAGCCTGTTAAAATTTTCTGTGTGCTGCCAGTGCCTTCTCATCACTAACCTGTTACTGCCAGGGGGGTTTTCACCTCTTTTTGTGTCCATGTGTGTCAGTTCCTTCTCAGATTCCCTGGTCCTCACTTGCCAAGAAGCAAAGGCCATCAGCTGCCCTTTCACCCAAACATCTCTGTGTCAATAATGACCAAGCTCATGATTTATTTTTTCTCTCTTTTTTCTGCAGAAAGAACTTCCTCAGATAGAAGCTTTTTCCACACTTTCACCTATCCCAGGGTTCACCAAATGGCTCGTTGGTCTCCTCTCCTCCCAGTCAAAAGAACAGGGAAGGAATGAACTTTTCACAGAATCCGAATGGCAGGAGATCTCTGAGATCACAGGAGACCCCACCAGCGAAACCCTGAAGAAACTCTTGAACACCAACGAGTGGGTGAGGTCAGAGAAGCTGATTCAGGTGCTGCATTCCCCGCTGATGAGGCTCTGTGCCTGGTACTTGTACGGGGAGAAGCACCGGGGCTACGCCCTCAACCCAGTGGCCAATTTCCACCTGCAGAACGGCTCGGTGCTCTGGAGGATAAACTGGATGGGGGACACCAGCCCCCGGGGCATCGGGGCCTCCTGTGGCATGATGGTGAACTACAGATACTTCCTGGAGGAGACAGCCTCCAACAGCGCCCTGTACCTGGCCTCCAAGCAGGTCAGAGCCTCCGAGCAGGTGCTGGCCCTGGTGAACCAGTTCCAGCAGAACAGCAAGCTGTAATTAACTGCCATGAGCACTCCGAATGAATGTTGCTCACTGTAAAGAGCTGTAATCACCTGCAGTGTCTTTAATCAGAATGTACCTTGGAGGACAGATGTGCTCGGAGTTCCCTGGGTTACCAGGCTCTTCTGTACTCAGCCTGGTTGCATCACCTCTGGTGTGTGCACAGGGGCTGGAGTTGTGTTAGTGGAGAGTAAAATCCTCTTCATCAGTTACAGCCCAGGGGTCACTTGAATGGGAAATACCTGAGCCAACGTAATTCTGTTGGTAATAAATTGTATAAGCTGTCTTTGGAAGGAGCTGCACTTCTCTGTCAAAATGCTGCTATAGGTTGTACCAAAGTACCTGGAATAAAGGTAAATTTTTGGGTCAAATATATTATCAAAACAGTAATCTACAGTTTTATTTCTGCCACATCTGTCTTTTCCACCCTCAGAAAAATCTCGTGTAAAACTTGCTGGTATTTTCCTTTTTCAAACTAAAACTCACTGAATCCTTGCTTTGCTGGAGCGTGGAAAAGCCTTGCACTGATGGTGAAAAATCAGGATCTCAGTACAGCAGGTGTGTTATGATATATTTGCATGTTTTGGCTGCTAAAATTTAATGAGCAATAAGGAAGTGTTCAAATAGGAGAGGAGAACAAGCCAGTCTGTTACTTGAGGAATCAGGTGAGGAGTTTCTAAATATGTCTATTATATTTTGGCTCTGGTGATGTTTTAAGTTCATAAAGAGCTTTTTTAATGAAGAGGTAGGTGTGATTTATAAACCAATAAAACAAACTTTCTCAGTCAATCCTACTTTGTGGATTTCAGCATCTCCCCTCCTTCACTCAATGACCCTCCTTGACAACAGTTTCACCTCACAGTTACTGCAGGACACTCCTGCTTTTAACAGAGATCAGGGGTTGGCTCCGTCCTCTTGGGCTTTCTCATCTTTCTCAACTGCCTTAGAATTCAGGTTTCAAGGTGAAATTTAGCTGCTTGTATAAACACATCAAACCGTTCTTGGCTGGCAGGAATAGAGCAAGAGGATTCTCTCTTTGTTGAACTCTCTAAAGTTTGAGGGAACCAGGTCACTTACTTCAAGCAAAGGAGTTCTTCTGAAAATGCAATGGTTTTGAAAGATGGTTTTATTTTGAAGCAGGAGGAGCTGTGAGGGCAATTAAATCTGCATTCTCCTGGCCATAGTTCAAAAAGAGCTAATACTTCTGCTGTATTGCAGATGGAAATACAACATAATCCCATATTCTTAACAGCTGGACTCGAAGGATAATGAGTTTTTTCCACTTGGAGCCTCAGACAATTGTATGAGAATTGGTTCAGTGACATGAAATGATTGTAGCTTATGAGGGAGGAAAAGCAAAGCTGCTAATGCTTCGTTAACACTTCAGTTATTTCCCAGACCTGCCTGTGTAGATCTCACACACAAACACAGCTCAAGGGAAGCAGCCTTCTCTCTGTTTGTATTCCTACCGATCTTCAGTCCAGGGGGATGGATGCTGGCATTTGGGCAGGGCAGACAATTCACACCTGCACCCTGTGCTTCCACAGCTGCTGACCCATGTGGTTGGGCATGTCACCATCAGGTCTGTCCCTGTCCCCTTGGGCAGGTGCCACATATCTCTGGATGATGAATTAACCAGTCACCCCTGCATCAGCAGCCAGTTTGATCTGCTGGTGTTCCCAAGAGTTGTGTTGTGGGGCTGAGAAGGAGATTGCCAAGCTGCAGCAGCCCCTTCCTGGAGCTCTGGTGGACGGGTGCATTTGTTAGGTGACATCTGCTCTCCATCAGAATCCCAGCACCTGCGGAGTTGTTTCCTTTTCAGCAGTTGCTGTGGTTGTGGTTGTTGGTTGTGTTGTGCTTTCTGAGGTCACATCATCTGTTACACTGAGAAGTTAGCAACGTGAGGCCAAAGCTCCTGCAGTGAGCTCTGTGTCAGAATCACAGCACCAGTGTGAGTGCAAAAGGATCATTTGGAGATGAAGGTGGGACAGGCTGCCCATAAAAGCCATCAGCTGTTAAGTGCTATTAGTTTTCTTTCACTGGCCATTGATTTTGTCTTTCTGTTGGATTTTACAGCTTGCTACTAAAGAGAGATTTTAGCATGAAAGATGTTGAGGAGAAAAAAATTAAATATTTACCATCTGCACTACTTCCCAGGACAATGGCTGTCCCTGGAGAGGATTGTACTCTGACACAGGGAGTCTCCACGACACTGAGAGAGATGTCCAGCTCCTTTCTGTCCCCATCAGTGAGTGCCACTGCAGTGCCATTTCTGAGGAGCACAGGACATGAGAGAACACCCTCTGTCAGACACTGTGGAGGGGAAAAAAGGGAGAGCTGTGGCAGCTGCTGTGCTGGAAAGGGGCCGCATAGAAAAACATCTCAGTTTCACAGCTGCATCCTGCCTTTGAAAGCAAATCAATAGAAATTATGTTGCTTTGTCACTTAGGCTTGTTTATGATCAACTCAGGCCGTTTTTCTTGTCACAGCAGCGGGGCCCCCCTCTGTGCCAGTTGTGTGGGGTTGAGTGGGACCTGTGCTCTGAGATGTTCCCTGTGTGAGCAATGAGAGGCAGAACAGTGCTTGGCTGGGGGATGCTCAGTTTTCAGGGTTTTTTAGATTCTGAGCCATCACAGAGTCCTGCTAAATGACAGAAGTGCTTGAAGCAGAGAAACTTTCCACGTAGATCTCTGGAGTTTATTTTAGTTATTGACTGTCACGAGCTACAGAATGTGAGAATTGCTCCTCGGGGAAAAGGGTACAAAGGTGTTGTAAAGATAGAGTAAGGTAAGGGCAGAGTGATTCTTCAGCTTCTTGGTGAGGAAACTCCTCTAGGAAGGAGGGATCAGGGTTATGCTCGGCATGCCAGGAGCATTTAAAACACTTCCAGCATTGCTTTCTTTAGGAAATAAGGAATGAGCCATCACATTTATCTGGTATTTTTACTGCTTCCAAAAGCATTTGGACTTTTCAAGAAATTTGAACCCAAATCTTTCTCAAGCAAGGGTGGGAGCCACTGGGGTGTTGTTTAAATGTTCACTGTTGAGTACCTGTCCTCAAGAAAGGACTGAGAAATGGACCTACAGGGATGTCATGAGCCTGTTCAGGTGTGTTCCTGCTTACCCAACTTACTGTCTGGTGACTGGCAGTTTTCCACATGCAGCTGCCAGAAATCTTCCACCAAGGCATCAAGCACAGGTTATGGGGAAAGCTGGATTACCTCTGTGTGTCCCTTCCAACCTAAATGCTTATAGCTAGGGAATAACATAGCAGAAGTGGGTATTTTGTAGTCAGTCTGAAGTTTTGGGTTTTATTGTGGATGCCCAAAACTGTTGAGAAAACAAACAAACAAACAAACAATTAAAAACCAAAACCAACAAACAAACAAAACCAACAACAACAACAAAACCCAAACAAAAAAAAACCCCACACTTTTTGTCAGTTACACCTAATAAATGAATGTATACTCATAAATCTGTAGCAGGACTGGGGAATGCTGAGGCACAGCAGGATGTAACCTGACGTGCTGGATAAATTATTGAGCCTCACCCTGAGATTGCAGCTGAGAGCCAGAGAACAGCTCAGTGTGGGACTGGGGATTGTCACCCAGCCCCTGGTTTCAGCTGTGGTGGCTGTGGCTGTGCTGAGAGCTCTTCCCCACCTGCTCCTGATGCCTCAAGTTTTATCTTTCATGTATTTCAGGTTCTGTGCTGCCCAGGGGTGCAGCTCTCAGCCTCACATTCAGGGTCACTCAGCTCTGCACAGAGCAGGGACACAAAACAAATCCTGTTCCTGCTGCACACCAAGGACAACTTTCAGCCCAACAGCACAAACAAGGGTGGCTGGAGGGAGGAACAAGAAGGATGGGACCTCACAACCTGCAGCTGGAATTAGACAATTAAACCCCAATGTGCAAATGGACCCAAACTGATGAAAGTGTGAGACCTGGTGACCCTTTGTCCATTTTGTGACCGTTTTGGGTCTATTTTGGGTCTATTTTGTGACCATTTTGGGTCCACCTTGGGTGCAGCCCTGGCCAGGCCCTGTCCTGCCCAAGGTGTACCCTGAAGGCCTTTCAATAAATATCTACTTTATTCTCTGGCTCTGCCCAGTCTCTGTTCCAGGTCAGCCTTCCCCAGCCATCACTCCCAAACTCAGCCCCGCCGAAGCTGCCGGGGCGCATCGGCTGCACTGGGCTCACCCACCCTCCTCATCACCACCCCTCCTTTCTCCTGAAGCTCCCCTGATTCTCCAGGGCTGCCGGAGCAGCTCCTGCCCTCGCAGCCTGGCTGTCAGCTCCGGAGGCTGCTGGCCCTGCGGCAGCGATGCTCAGCATCCCCCGTTCAGCCGGTCCGCTGAACGCCGCGATCTGCCGGCTCTGTGAGCGCTGCCGCCGCCGGAGGCGATGGGAGATCTCTTTTCTTAAAAAGCGGGGTCTGGGCTGTTGTATCCCTCTGGGGATGGTTTACCCCAGAAGGAGCCCCAAAGCTGTCCTTGTGTGATGTGACCCTACCTTCCCCTGCTATCTCTGACCAATTGGTTCGGTGCCAGATATCTATCCTGGGACAGAGGGTCTACATAAACCCCTGTTCTTCCTGGTTCGTCCTCTTTACCTCGTGCTCTTCTACCTCCTTGGCTCTTTCTTGCCCCTGGAATCCCTTCAAGAATAAAGCCTTGGAACAATCTTAGGTAAGGAGCCTCTTTGGGTCTCTTCCCCTTTCCTGATATAATCCTAGTCCAAAGCCCTCTAGAATCTGAGTTAGCAATCGGGGTATAGGAGGAGGGCGGAGGGACGGGGATAAAATATCACTGGGCTGCCTCGATTGCTCTGTCACGGTGACAACAGCACGCCCGAGGTGTCTCTGCTGCCGAGGCTGTCATGATCATGTGCAAATGCAGATTTCTGTGAGTGTTCCTTTCCTCCACGTGGCTCTTCCTGGAGATGCCGTGATTGCCTGCAGGACGCGTCAGCTCAGCACTGAAAACCAGAAGGTTGCATGGCGTTTTTACATCATGTGTAATATTCATCAATACCCACCTCTTTGTCACGGCTTAATTGTGGGCAGAATTGACGAAGATAATCTCTGGAAGGCGGCAGCTGTAGCTGAAAGAGAGAAATCAAACAGTACCTTGTCAGATGGTGAGGAGATAAAAGATATTCTGCTTCCGTTTTTAAGAAATGGCAAGGGGAAAAAAGAAGTAATTTTTACTAAATTGTTTAAGCTAATAGGCCCTTTTTCTTTTTAAAGAATGAAAAGTACGAAGGGAAATTAAAGTAACTCATTTGCTGAAACAGATTTGTGAAATTCTCTGCTAAACGTGACTTTTAAACCAGACAACTCATTAAGGCAGCTACTGGGGGTTAGATTGGAATTATTTACTGAATCTTAACCGGAGTCAGAATTTGGGAGTGTTGAGGGGAGTGGTGGAGAAAGAGAAAGATTGAGAATTAAAATGACACATGTCGTTTCTGCCTAATTACAAGAGAAAAGGAAATGATGCCAGAACTTTAAATAGGGAAAAAATCGTTACATTATTACAGTCTGTGTCTAAGACTATACTTAGATAGACTTCATGTTCCAGAACGGTATTTAAAATGCAATTTAAATATTTAAATTATGTCTGCCTAAATTTTTAAAATAAATGTTGTTTGTGGGCTTCTTTTCAGAGAATATTCTCCTGAGGAGATGGCCTTGAAATTTCATATTTTTACTGCAACTAAAATTCTCCTAACAAGTTATGCTGGTGTTAAGAGGATGCCTTTAGGCAAAGGATAAAGTTTTAATTGGATTTTTGAATAATCATCTTTGGAGTCCTGCTCAAACTTCAGAGTGTGTTTGAAGCACGTTTTGCACCGTCCTGTCTTTGATGTGGCACTCAAAACCTGCAGCTCTCTGCTGCATTTATGGCACAGCTGCCCTGCCATGGGAGACTGCTGGGTTTTGTAGGGAGGGACCTTAAAAACCACCAGTGTCACCCCCTGCCATGAGCAGGGACACCTTCTGTTGTCTGGGGTTTTGCTGTTCTCCTCTCTCTCTTTAAAGAGTTTTCTAAAGTTTCGTTTTTAACCTTCTGTGTTTACCTTTTGCAATAAAGTCAGACACAATTTTACATAAATGACCTTTTGTTATTGTAACCATCTAACCATGTTTACATTCTTCCCATAAAGAAGACACTGTTGATGGGCTCTTGGGTTGCCCAGTGTGGTTAAAAAAGAAAATTTTCTTCCTCCAATCCATAGTCACTGCTAAAATTTGATAAATGTTGAAGCTGTAAATAAACCTCCCTCTTTTCTACCTTGAACATCCCAACGTGTGAGTGTCACTTCTTTGTGTCCTGTGCAACAACCTTCCGCTGTCCCAGGCTGCCCCAAGCCCCATCCTGCCTGGCCTGGGACACTGCCAGGGGTGCAGGGGCAGCCACAGCTGCTCTGGGCAATAATAAATGCTGGTTGATTTTTGGTGGGTTTTTTGTTTGTTTGTTTGTTTGGTGTTTTTGGTTGTTTTTTGTTGTTTTTGTTTTTGTTTTTGTTTTGTTTTGTTTTGTTTTGTTTTTGTTTTTTTTTTTCCCAGCTGTTCATTCTGTGTTTGTAGCATCCCAGGATGGATTTGCTCTCCTGGCTCCCAGGAAAGGAAGGATATCCACAGATAATGTTGCTTGTCTTCCCAAAGCAAGACTTCCCAGGGAGGGGCATTCTTAATATATAGGAAACTGTCACACATGACACAAGTAAATGACACTCACACACTGGGATGTCCGAGGCAGAAAAGAGGCAGTTTATTTACAGACTTCAAGATTTATAGAATTCCAGCAGTGACGATGGATTGGAGGAAGAAAATCTTCCTCTCCAACCACACTGGGCAACCCAACAGTCCATCAACATCTCCTCCTTGTTTGAAGAATGTAAACATGGTTATACAGTTGCAATAACAAGAAATTTGTTGATGTAAAATCGTGTCTGACTCCATTGCAAAAGGTAAACACGGAAGGCTAAAATAGAACTTTAGAAAAACTTCTTAAAGAGACAGAGGAGAACAGCAAAAACCCAGACAACAGGAAACTTCTCAACTAAATGTTTGAAATGCTGGTAATGTGCAAATTTGTTTAGAGTCATTTATCATTTTGTGGAGTTCATAAATACAGAAATATTCATTCAGGCTGGAATCTTTCACAGAGGAAAAAATGAGCAGTTATATGATATTTCTGTGTTCGTCTGAAGCCACATAAGCTGAATATAGGCCCTAAGGAATGGAGAAAACGAGCACTTCAATCTTTAAAGTCAAAGATATACATAAAATAGGAATTGCCAAAGTTACAATAAATTAAAATTTGCAAAATGTATTGACAATTGTTAAGAATTCACTGGTGACAAAAATAATATTGCTGAAAGGATCACACCCCTGACTCTCTGAGCCTCCTGCACCCCAAATCCCTTCCTGTAGGGCTGCTTCCCAGCCTCTCTTACCCCAATCTTCATACCCCAGTAAAATTCTTCACCAGATCTGTCATTTTCATCTCCTGTTGCTGATCTTACCCCACCACTCTCCTTGCTGCTTTTCTCTGGTTTGGCTCCCACCCCCTCACACCCCCCTTTTATTCTCTTGGTGACCAACAGCAGGACTGGTGTCACAGGAGAGGCTTTGCTCTTATCCAGGTGAAGTTCCCAGGGCTTTTCCCAGCTCTGGGTGTCAGGGACACAGCTGGAGGGGGAATTCTTGCTCAGAGCCTGCAGGCCAAGCAATGGAGCGTGCTGGGGACAGCTAAATGCTTCAAAGAATTCGTCTGTCTGATTAGATTTCCCCTGAGCCTGGGCAGGCAAAGACTTCCAGTGGCTTCAAATGAGGACAGATTTGCCCAGCTTTCACAGGAACCTGCCTAGCTCCCAGTTTCACCACCACAGCACTGAGGGGAGAAGGTGCTAAAGCATCTTTGTGAAGCTTCAGTAACACACAGCAGAGCACAGCTCTGTTCCTCCTAACATCATCCTCAAGGAAATGTCGAGGGTTTTCCTCCCTGCTGAGAATTGCTGCTAACCATGGTATGGAGATGCACAGGAACTTTCCAGCTGAATGGGCTAAATCTTAAAATAAATACCTGGCTAGCCTAACTAGGGGCAGCTGTCCACTGCTTCTGTGCCACCTTTTCCCAAGCAGCCTGTGAGGGATTCTTGGCAGACCCATCCTGGAAGAGCCCAGGTTCTGTTTGAGGATAAGGAGCTGTTCCGTGAGGCAGAGCAGCATAGGTGTATTTCTCTGTTTCTTAATATGCAGCTGGTTTAGGTAAGATCACTCAGAGAAACCATACAGGCAACGAA
Organism: Phylloscopus collybita; assembly: GCA_027886175.1. Taxonomy (NCBI): domain Eukaryota; kingdom Metazoa; phylum Chordata; class Aves; order Passeriformes; family Phylloscopidae; genus Phylloscopus; species Phylloscopus collybita. The sequence goes on from JAJNNQ010000100.1 coordinate 3,808,017, forward strand.
ATGTGGTGCTGTAAACTCCAGTTGCCCAGCTGGATCAGAAGCCTGTGCAGTGCAGGGTGAGAGAGCCTTAACAGAATGAATGATGTAGGAGTGAAAGCTTTTAAAACAGAACAAGGCTCTTCTCGCTGCTACACAGATTCATCATTTCTTTTCCTGAAGGAAATAATTCTGAGGATTTGAGTCTATTCAGTCTGACACAAGTGGCTGAGAAAGGGAGTATTGAAAGAGCAGGTTTTTGATATAAAATATATTGAAGTAAGATATGTGAGCGCTTTTTTTTCCCCCCCTGAAGTGCTCGCTCCTACGTTTGGGCCATTGTGATGAAATTTATTAATTAAGAGGGATTTATTCACTATGTTGGCATCTCTTTTGCTGTTTCTCTTCCTCCCTTGGTACAGAGTGTGCCTCCACCAGTCTGTATTCCACAGGCTTTGATGCATACATAAAAGTAGGGGGTAAGAAAACATTCGTGTTGTCCTGTTTATAAAAGCATTCTCAATGAGAATAAGCCAGTGTTTGAGGCAAATACCTGGTTGATTCTGTTACATGAAGCAATCAGTCCCTTTTCTTCCTTAGCCCATACTAAACTCCAGGCTACAGGTTTATGTTAGGAAAACAAATACTAGAAAAGAGAATGAATGAAATCTGAGCTATTAACATGTTCCACTTTTTTTTTTTTTCCATCAGTGAATATATTTATTGGCACGTCAGTGAGTGTAATTCCCCATCATAACCAACTTCATAAAGCGAGGGAGAAAAGAACACTAATTAGATAATCTCTGACTTTTATAGGATTAAAACCTTCCTGCCCACAGACAGACAGCTGAAATAGTGGCTCTGTTGAAATCATCATTGAGACCCCAAATGGCTTTCACAGAGGCACTGGTGATTTGTCTGCCTGTTTGCTCATTTGGGCTATCTTGATTTATCTCAGGTTTGCTCTTCCTGTGTGTGTTTATTGCTCTTGATGCAGCCTATCAAGCCATGCAGCCCCCTATGATAGCTCTGTGGAGATATCTTTAATTTGATTTGCTGCTGTCCCCAGGAGTTTATTCCCTGTCAAACAGCTGCCTGTTGCAGAAAAAAAAACCCCCTCAATATAGAGGCACATAATGGTTTATGGATGGAGCATTTAACAACCACCAGTGAGTGGCATATGTCTGGAAAATATGTCCCAAACAATGGCCTGTGCATTGTTCTGCAGCACTTGTGGGGATCCATCCACAGATGCAGCACAAAGCAGAATTAGCATGCAGGAGTTTATAAACACCTCTGCTGTCTGAATGCCTCTGTGCTGGGCATTTTAGTGCACTGCTCCTGAGCAGGTTCTTAACAGGAGAAGGTCCTTCAGCCTTCATCCCTGTGCTTTGGTGCTCTGCCATTCTTCACCTTCCACATCAGGGCTTGTTTCTTTCTCTTTCCTCTCCCTGCAAAGAAAAAAAAAATAAATAGACTGCCTAAATGTCTACTGGGCATGACAAAAAAAAAAAAAAAAAAAAAAATCAAAAAAAAGTGTGTTAACAGGGAATTAACTGAGGTTGCTAAAACAAGAGACGCAGCAAGGCACATCATTTGCATGTGTTAATGGGAGTAAGGGAATGAGAAAAGAGGAAGTGTCTGTGCTCCATCACTGCCAGAGCAGTCACTTGGAGCCACCCTGACACTGATCTAGTGCCACTGGCCCTGTGCCAGAGTACATCCAGTAAGTGAAGTCCTGCCCTTGGTGAGAGTGCTTGCATATTCATTTCAAAGGGCCTGGGTTTTAGGCACTTCCTTGAACTGAGTGATTAATTTCTGTTATTCCAAGGTGTGTGTGGCTCCTCACATCCTCTCAGCATCATGCAGACGAGCAGAAAATCTCAAATGGGAGCACTGGGATGTCGGCTGAGGATGGCATTTTCCACCTGGCTTGAAAATGTTGCCTTGAACCCACATTCCCTAAGGACTGCCCTGCCCGCCCTCTTTCCTCCAGGTGCCCACCCACACTCCTCCTCAGCACTTGCAGCACTTCCTTCCCCCTGGGGCTCTCCAGGAATATTCACACACCTGCTTCAGGGCTCTCAAGACCCCTCTGACATTTAAACTCAGAGCCAAATCAGCTCATTGAGAGGAAATATCTCAGCTGATGCATCAGGCGGGGACCGAGCTTCAGCAGGAGAGCGATGGAAGGGCCCAGGTCACCACTGGAATGGGAAAAGTTGGGGTGGAGAAGCCCTTGTGATCATCCTCTGAAAATCCTGACCCCCCTGGGTCAAATCCTGGCATCACTTAGAGCACAGGAGATGCTCCATATCTGCAAAGACACTTTGGAAATGAAGCTGAGCTTTGGGGGCAGATATTCTTCAATATTTTTTTGGTGAATTCCAATTCCCAAAAGGCCAGAATTCTGACAAGTATTCTTGAAAAAAAAACCAAACCAACAGCAACAAAACCAAAATGGTTTCTTTTTCCAAGAGGTATCTGCCATCAGAATTTCATTGGGGTGAGGGAGAAAAACTCTCTCTCCCCCACAGGCTGCCAATCAAGTGACTGACACATCTCAGAGTCTCAGCTGGGCCCTTCACACAGAATTATGGCACATTTCTGTAAACTTCCAGGGAATTGCCCTTTTTCAGGAGGAAAAAATGAAAGGACAAATGATATTTGCCTTCTCTCAGCAGGGTCTGTGTGTACACAGCCAGCACATTTGTTCTGTGAGTGACCGTCCTGGAGTGGTCACGGTGTTCTGGCAAGGAGAGGCATCAAGGCTTCCTGAGGGGAAAAACCTTCACTGAAACTAATCCAAGTAAATCAGAAAATAGTCATAATCAATAATAGGATTAAAGTCCTGATCCAGAACTTCTTTGGTAATTTCTGTAGGCAAAGCTACTGCATCAGTGTGGCAAATGCCCATGTCTGAATCAAGAGTAGATGAATAGCTATAAATAATAACAACATTTTAAGTTAATTTTGGTTTATTTAATCTTTTTAAGCTATGTGGAAATATCAGCTGTCAAGGCCTTTCATGTCTCCTGGGGCTGACTTAGCCTGGTGACCATGTGCATGTTTTGAAAGTGCAATTTTGACATTTTTGGAGCCCTGATGAGCTGCACACCTGAGTGCCAGGAACAGAGGCTGTTCTGAGACCTGCTGTGTGCTCCTCGTGATGCGTCCACACCCAGAAATTCCCATCTGTTCCCCACTCACACCAACATTCACCTTTCCTTTGCAGAACTCTCTGGTTCTACCCCAAATCTCACATGGGCTCCCTGGCTGAAGCCCCCAGAAGATGTCGGCAGATCATTACAGAGTTTGCAGTCTGTGGTAGCCCTCAAAATTCTCTCAGATCTGTAAGATTTTTGCTGTGCACTGTAAAACAATGCTTTGCTTCTCTTTAGTCACTGTTTCATGCAGTACTTCAGGCAGTAAATCCTTCTGTAAATTCAGTAAATCTTTCAGTGTAATAGCAGTGCAGTGCCACATGCTGGAAAATTATTGGCTGTATTTTAGTTTTGTGGGACGTAGGTACCCCCTGAAAAACGAGACTGTGGTCTGTGTGCTTTCAGTGGTGTTTGGTGCCTTTGCTGCTTCTGGGAGAGCACAGAAACTCCAGGGCATGGCCAAGAGAAACATTTCAAAATACAAACCAAGTTATTGGCAAGGAATAATAAGCAGTAGGTGACTGCAGGAGAAAGCTGGATTAAAGTGAAATTATCACAGGTCTCGCTTCTGCTGGGTCAGTACCAGCCTGCCCTGGATCTTCTGATGCCCTTGAAGTTTTTCTTGAGGAATTAGAAATGTTGTGGGTTTTTTTTTTTTCCTGTTCTCAAACAAGAAACTCACTTATGTATTTTTAAACAAGGTGTGCTCTGTCTGGGCGCATTGTTCTGAGGAGAAGGTTGTGGCTGTGCATTTCCAATGGGCAAAGAATCCAATTAGGGAAGCACGAGGAGGTCTGATAAATACTGAATCCTGCTTGAAGTGGGAAATGAAAAAAACGTCTGGAGGCACCAACCAAGCCTCCTTTTGAATGCTAACAAAAAAAAGACATTTAATGCTTTGTGGTGAACCCATCCAGGTAGCCAAGATGCTGGAGAGGACATGAATACTTGCTCAGGTTTTATGTGTTTGTGCAGCTCATTAAGGGAGTGATCTGGGTTGTGTTTTGAAGCCTTTCTTGTGAATAGAGAAGTGCAGAAGAGCACAGTAGTCGGTTTAGTTTGTGAAAATACCAGCTGTAGAGTGAAAATCAGCAGAGCCTTCAGAGGAATTAACGCCTTTTTAGGTTCAGTGGGACTTTTCCAGCTTAACCTGGATATGGGATGTAATTCCCTGAGTGTAAAAGCCACATCACAGCACGTGGAGATATGAAATAAAGCAGCACAAAGATGGTTTCTGCAATCCCTCTGTAAGTGACTGGGGGTTACAGTTTTATGAGAGAGCAGGAGTTTATCCTGAACCTTGTCCAGAGGGACGGGGAGCAGCTGAGCACAGAAATCATCAGAAGGGAACAAGTAAGGATTAAAATTCCTAACCTCCATTTTCCTCACCAGCTTCCCCAGCAGGAATCCAAGGAAGTCTGCTTCTCCACTCATTCCTGCACCACGGTTTTGTTGGGAGCTGTGTGCCCTAAAAATGCACATTACCTGTTTGCAGGGGTTTTACTTGTCCAGTAGTGTTTGTAATTCTCTCTAATCTACTTAAGGGATTTGCCCAAGTACCACCATGAGCAGGGAGGCATAATGCTGTTATTCTGTCATGGAGTAACAGGAATATCCTTCAATATGGGTAATGTCCGTGCTTCCATTCCTCAGCATTTCCATACTTCACCATTTCCTGCCTTTCTGCTCTTTCCCTTTGGAAACCTGCCCGTTCTCTCCATCCCTGTTTGTTTACATGATCAGTAATTCAACACAGGGTATTTCCCAAGGAAAGCTCTGAGAGAGGTCCAGGTGGGACTCACCACACTTCCAGGGGATCTCTCAGAACCTTCCTTTCCTCAGCTGCAGTGCCACAAGCTACATGAGTGTGTGCAGAGCATTAATCCTGGGGGTGATCCCATCTCTTGGACCTAATGACTGATGTACCCTGGTGAATTTTGGCTGCAGGCTGTGTCAGCCTGGGCATAAACTGACAGGGATCACCCCAGTGCAGGATCAGGCTGCTGGCAAACTGGGAGATTTCCAGCTTGGTCAGCACTAGGGCTGCTGATCCACTCCTGGTTAAGCTCCCTTCAGAGGCAGAAAACACGTTCTTGCTTCTTCTCAATGCCTCTGCAAAAGGTTTACTGTTGGCCTTGTTTGTGGTAGACAAACATGCCCAAAGATTCCAAGGTTTGGTTTGGCCATTGAACTTGCAAACCAACAAGCACAGCCCCTCCATCCTCCACTGAGCAGCTGCAGCAAGTCTGTGAAATGGCAGCATCACTGTGCACTGCCCCTGCTGTGCTTGTGGCTGTCCTGCTCCCTGCACACTTCTGCTCACTCCACGTTTCCCCTTTTCCCAGCAGCCTTTCCTCTGTTTGCTCATTATTTACACTTCAGTGCCTCCTGCTTGGTGAGCAGTTTGATGCCCTGCTTCAGGTGATGTTACCTTTGATCCAATGCCTGCTCTCGCCCCAAATGCCTTCCTCACTCTCGGCCCCCACACTCCTTGATATTCCTGAACTACTTTTAAATTCAACACCTTGCCTTAATGGCACTCCCTGCCCCTCTGCTCTGGAAAACTTCTGTTCTGGTTCTGGCAGCCTGTTTTCCTGTCTGCTCACTTTCCTTTGAGGTCCCAAACATGCCTCCAATTATCTGCCCCCAAAGCTCAGCTTCATTTCCAAAGTGTCTTTGCAGATATGGAGCATCTCCTGTGCTTTAAGTGATGCCAGGATTTGACCCAGGGGGGTCAGGATTTTCAGAGGATGATCACAAGGGCTTCTCCACCCCAACTTTTCCCATTCCAGTGGTGACCTGGGCCCTTCCATCGCTGTCCTGCTGAAGCTCGGTCCCCACCTGATGCATCAGCTGAGATATTTCCTCTCAATGAGCTGGTTTGGCTCTGAGTTTAAATGTCAGAGGTGTCTTGAGAGCCCTGAAGCAGGTGTGTGAATATTCCTGGAGAGCCCCAGGGGGAAGGAAGTGCTGCAAGTGCTGAGGAGGAGTGTGGGTGGGCACCTGGAGGAAGGAGGGCGGGCAGGGCAGTCCTTAGGGAATGTGGGTTCAAGGCAACATTTTTAAGTCAGGTGGAAAATGCCATCCTCAGCCGACATCCCAGTGCTCCCATTTGAGATTTTCTGCTCGTCTGCATGATGCTGAGAGGATGTGAGGAGCCACACACACCTTGGAATAACAGAAATTAATCACTCAGTTCAAGGAAGTGCCTAAAACCCAGGCCCTTTGAAATGAATACGGTCCCAGCCTGTGCCATGCACAGTTGGATACAAATAATCTGGGTGAGTTTATTGCTCCCCTGTGACCCAGCTGATATTTAGAAAGCCTTCGTGTTCAGCTTTCCCCAGATAAAAGCAGGAATCAGCTTCCATGGATATTTTATGACTCCTTGAATAAGGAGTTCTTTCGTGTATTTGGACAAAATTAGAAAAAGTATAAATGTGCTGTTGAATGGTTCTCCTACAGCAGAGTAAGTATGGGTGCAAGTGTGCTACTAAATATATAAACATAAATAATCCTTGCTTTCTCTCTTCTTCCAGGCAACATATTTTTCCTTTATAACTCATCCCTGGAGAAAGGTTCATGAGTGAAAAATCGTTGCTAACTTCATTTTTTGCCTTCACTGTGAATTTCTATCCTGGAGCAATGATAAGAAATAATGGATGCAATGTTTTCCTTCGGAATCCATACTGTGCAACAAATTGTCTGGTTTATTTGTTGTTGCCATATTTAATTTAAGTGTAATAATTTTTCTCCTTGGCTTATCTATTACATTTTAAGTTCAAAGGCCCTTCCAAACCTTTTTGCAACGTTATTTTAGGAGCCAGATCAGTTTTGTAGTTAGATGTGGAAAGTAAGATTCAAGTCTCAAGTCTCCCACTTCCTCCCTGGGCTGTGAAGCAGAATCAATCAGAGGCTACCACTTCAACTGGCACAAGAGGAGAGGTGTCCTCTTGGTGTTCCCAAAAAAGCAGGCCAGCTGGGCCACAGAAATTCAAGGTTTGTTGCTCTTTACCCCTGTCTGTCTCCATTTACCTCTCTGGAATGTTTAATTCCAGAGGGAATTAATGTTCAGTCTGTTTAGAGGCTGCAAATCCTCACCCAGCCCTGCGTGGATTGCACTCCGTGGGTGCTGGGTTAAGTGGGGATGTCTCCTGTTGTGGTGAGATGCTCAAAACAGATTTGGAGAGAAAAAACCTGGCTGGGCAGGTTCTTTTGTCACATCTGAGCCACTGTAGCAAATCCTAGGACAAAAGAATTTCCCCAGTTACATCTTTGTGACCCTTTTTTCTTCATTGGTCAGAAGAGGAGATGTTTGTAAGAGCACAGGGTGTGAGCAATAACCTCGTGTTCACCTCTTGGTTTGTGGCTCCCATTTATTTTGACAGGTGAGGAGTCTCACTAATTAAGGATGGGAAAATGGAGATTGGGGAATATTAAACCTGCACTGTCTGGGTCAGGCTTACACATCCTGCATTTTTTTTTTCCTGTCACCTGAGGGTATTTAATATATTTTGTGACTTCTAAATCAATGTTTTAGACCAATGAGCACCCAGTCTTTCAGACAGGGGACCCTGGAATGACCAGGAATGTAAATAAAGAATTTGTTGCTGCAGCACAGGCAGAGTTCTGTGGTTTGGTGCAGAGTTCTGTGATCCTGTGCCTCTTGGTGGTGAGGATCCAGGCTGGCCCCTGAGCTGACAGCATGTGCCTCACTGCTGTGGGTGTCACCTGAATTGCCATGGATTTCTCAAGCTGGGACTCTGATCCTTGAACCTGGAGGGAAGATTATTCCCCTTTGGTGACTTAGAGCCAAACCAGAACAGAGCTGTGGCAGGGAGAAGCTGAGTTAGTCAGAGATGATAATTCAGGAGCGCTGGCCTGAAGCCCTGCTGGAGGATCAGGGAAGAGGCTCCTTACTCCAGGGCATCACACAAACCTTTCTGCAAGTCTTGCTGCTGGAAATGAACCTATGCTGGGGGTGCTGTGTGCTTTTAACCCTCAGCACACTGATGTGAGAAGCAGGGGGAAGGAAAATATGGAAGTGTTCCTGTCGGAAATGTTGGCCAGTCTGTGAGGTTTAAAACGTGCTTGTAAAAATGCACTGTGGGCCGTGGCTTCATGTGGCAGTTCTCAGGACAGAGCCACAATTTTTTAAATGACTGGTCCTTAAGTCAGAGGAGAGCAGGTCATAAAGGAAATTGCATGGAGATAATTTTCTCCTGCTGAAAGGACTTCAACAAATGAAATGTTCCAGCCTCCATCAGGCAGCCTCTGATTTTGTGCATATTCATTCATCTGCTCAACCTTGGGCTCTGAACTGTCCCGTTGAGAGCCCCCCTGGTGCCCTGCTTTAATATCAGTGAGTTAAGCTGAGGAACAGCAAGAAACCCTGGAGAGAGATCAGGAAGCTGCTGCACAAAACGCTGCACAGGCACACAATAAAAAAAAGACAGACTCTGCCCCCAAATCCTCCAGGTAAAGCCAAGAGAAAACAGATGGATACAGGCAGCAGGTTCAGAGTGCCAAAATGTTATGAGCAGTCTGAAAGTCCAAAGTCTACCCAGGCCTGGCTTTTGGCAAGGCTGAGCTCACAGGAGGGTTCAGAAGAAGAGGAGCAGGAAGGGTGCCTGGCTCAGGGGTGGAGCAGAGAGAAGACAAACACAGGCTGCCCCTGGAAAACTTAAAGCAGTGGGGTGCAAGCGGTGCATATCCACAAATCTTTGCAAGAGTGGTGCCCGTGTGTTCAGGGTGATTGTTTTTTTCATGTGTTTCTCCCTGTGTGTTTGGATTGTACAGTCCAATCCAATATGATTGTGTGTGGAAAAAATAATTAAAGATGAACGGATGTGTTCAGCACGAGAAAATTCTAATTATGAGTAGGCTGAGTTCTTCACTTAGAAAAATGCTAAGGACACATACATATATAAGACAATGTGAGAATAATTTCTATAAGAGTGGTATTGCTTAAAGGCAAATATAGCTTTCAGTATTTATGACTCTTCTCTCAGATGGTTGCTTTGGGTTTGGTGTTGTTTTTTGGGGTTTTTTTTGCCCTTTTTTTTTGTTTGTTTGGGTTTTTTTGTTTGTTTTTTGTTTTTTTTTTTTAACAGTATTTCCTAATTTCTTTCCTTTCCTTCCCATTCTCTCTATGCCATGGTTGAGGAATTGCCACCATTAATATTTCATAACCTCCAGAGTATGTGCTAAAACCATGGAAATGTAGAAACAAATCACCTCTTGGTGTTAATGCAATATTGTACAAAGAAGGGATGAGAGTTTATGGGGAGGGGGGGAGAAAAGGGGCAGTAAAAATGTGTCTGGCAAAGCACACTGAGAGTTTTTAACCAGTTTAAACAATTTTATCACATCCTTTAGTGACTTATTAACAGTGCCTTCAACCTTTATATATTCCAATAACAACCTGATGTCTTCATCTTATCTTATGGAACTGTAATTGGCTGAATCCAGGCACCAGTGCCTGGAGGCCACAGAACCTTATAGACTTTAATGGCTCATTAGGTATTTATTCACTTTAACTTAAACAGCTCAGCCCTTTGTGGGAAATGAGCCCTTAAAATAGAATTAGGGGATTTCAGTTTTGGCTATTTTTTTTTGGTTTGTGTTTTTTTGTTTGGTGTTGGTTTGGGGGTTTTTTTGGGGTTTTTTTTTTGGTTTTTTTTTTTTTTTGGGTTTTTTTTTGTTTTGTTTTGTTTTGTTTTGTTTGTGTGTGTGTGTGGTTTTTTTTGTTTTTGTTTAGTTTTGTTTTTTTGGGGGGGCAGGTTTTGGTTTGTTGTTTTTTTGGGGGGGGTTGGGGTTTTTTTGGTTGGTTGGTTGTTTTAGTTTCAGGTTTGGTTTGGTTTGTTTTTTGTTGTTGTTGGTTTTTTGGGGTTTTTTTGGTTTTTTTTTCACCTAAATGTAGTGTGTAACGTGAACTGCCACTGAGTTCAAATTTCCAGACCTGCCAGTTTAATCTGGCTTTGCTCTCTTCCCTTTTCCAAGTGGGTTGTGGCTTTGTAAGAACTCCCTGTGCTGAGGAACTACGCTGGTGGCACTGAGCACTGCTTGAATTAAACAGAATGCTTCCTTTAGTTAAAAACCAAGCCAACCCCCACTAAATGTGTGGTTAATGTCTGTTGATAACTCACGCTGACAGGTGTCATCTCTGCAGGCTCCTTCAGGCCTTTAATCATCAGAAAGCAGAGACTGGGAGGGGTCCTAATTAATCTGAGCTTTAGCCAGGGTGGTGGGTGGTTCTACTCACTGTTGAAAATAGCACCAGCCTGGTGCTGCAGACATGGTGCACCTTGGGCTGTGTCCAAAAACAAGAGGCTGGGAGAGGAAAAGGCTGGAAAAGGTAACAGAGGGTGGGGAGGATGTGATGGTGAGCTCCTTTAAAGTCTCCAGCCTGCCACTCGGTGTCCTGAACAGGAAAACCCCATTCTCCTCTTTTACTCACTCATCTGGAAGGCCCAACACAGAGAAAAATGTGTTGGTGGTTTTTTGGTTTTTGTGGTATTTTTTTTTTTTGGGGGGGGGGGGGGGGGGTTGTTTGTTTTTTTGGGTTTTTTTTTGTTTGTTTTTTGTTTTGTTTTGGTTTTTTGTTTGGTTTTTTGTTTTGTTTTGTTTTGGTTTTTGTTTGTTTGTTTGTTTTTGGTTTTATTTTTGTTTTTTTCCTGAATAAAAGAAATGCAGTTATGTCAATGAAAATGTACCATGACCACAGTGCTGCTGAGTGGTTTTGTTGCAAATTGCTCTGCAAGGAGAATTTCTCTTGGGCTTAAAGGAAGAACGTTTCTGTAATGGGTTGGATAATTTCTTTGTGTGCAGCCCCTGGTAGGTTGCTCCTGTCCTTCAGTGCCCAGCAGTGCCATGTGGGCATGGGCTTGTTAAAAAGAGAATTATGTGCAGGAATTTATGGCTGCATTTGGTTTCTTGGGCCACCAGGGTCTCTGTGGGAAGGGAGAGCTCGTGCTCCTTGAGATGCAGGCTCAGGTAGATCAGTGATCACAACAGGTGAACATTCTGTTCTAGAGCCAAGCTGCACAATTTCCCACCCTAAGAAATCTGTTTCTTTCCCATATCATCAGGCTCAGGCTCCACAGCCTAAGAGAAGTTTTATTTTGTGAATGCATTAAAAAAAAAACCAATCTGGAAATTGCTTTTAAGCTGCCATTTTTTCACGTTTCCTTTTGTTCGTCTCCATTATTTGGAATGGTCTGAAAATTTGCTGCATTTGCTCTATTTTGTTGAACAATACACTGTATATTTTGCTGGGGGAGGGTGCCTTTGTAAAGGGAAAAAAAAATTATAAAGCTCTTAAAACACTCAGGAATGAAAATGGTGCCTTTAATATGAACAGACTGTGATGGACCCTGAGTGCCAGTGGGAGCTGAGGGCTCAAATAAAACATTGTGAGGGTTGTGGTGGAAAGAATGAACAGGATGGAGCCGAGGAAAAGCAGGAGCTGCTTGTTCCTCCGTGGAGAATTGAAGGAGCAGTAAAATACAGAGAGGCTCTGTCTGTTCCAAAGGGATCATTAAGGTGAGTTTGTTACTTTAATTCACTTAGAGCGGTGCTTAAGGACAATTTGTTCCTGATTCCCCCTGCCAGCTGAAGCAAACAGTTTTCTTTTCTTTTCCCTTTTCCCCTCCAGGAGGCCACAGAAGGCGTTCTGAGAGGGAATGGCCGGAGACAGGAGCCTGCCTCCTTGGCCACATCCCCTTTCCACCATCCCCAGCTGCTTTCTGCAGGCTGAACGGGGCCCACAGCTTCTCACACCCCGTTTAAATTGGTTTCAGACCAGTGCCAGAGGAATGCATGAGCAGTGAGCTCTGTTCTGTGATGGGGGCTTGGCTGCCCTTTCCTTTAATTGCAGTTCCTCCTGCTCTGGGGATGCCCCCCTAGCCCAGAACCTTCAACAAATTGCCTACATTGTCTGTTTGAAGTGTCCATTATTGTCTATATGAAATGTTTCTCTGTGTTGCTTTTTATCTTCTTGTTTGCCAGAATCAGGATTAAATGCTGGAGACGGTGTTTCGTGTTCGGACCCAGATGTTTATTAATTCTTATCTCTGTTACAGCCTCACAAACTGTGAGTTCTACAGCACTTCTGGCTAACAAACCAAAAATGGAGCCATCTCTATCTCTCTACAAAGCCTTTTAAGGATAAACTGTCCAATTATGAAATGACACCTGGATTATTTTTACTTTTAACCCAATAACCAAACACCTGTGCCCCGCAATGAGGACTTTTCTACCCAATTACAAAACACCACCCAGACCTGTGGAGAAAAAGGTAAAAAAGAAGGACTCAGCCTCTGCCCTAAAACCTCCATCTTGCTTTATAGACATATTACTATGTTCTAAACCCTTAAACTCTTAAGTTTTCCACCCTGTGATGTTACACACTTCTATTCAAACCACACACCCACAATCCCAGTTCTATCACTCAATTTTGGGAGCCTTCTCCAAGGCTTCAGGTCAGATGCAGTGTTTGCTGGGGGGTCAGTGCCTGTCAGCACAGAAAGCCTGAAATCCTCAGTGACCGGGGTTCCAACATCTTTGATTTTTTTAATTCTTTGAAAGGCAATATATGTACATAATTAATGCCTGGGCAGCTCTTAGGACCGTCCCTCACCCCATGGTAACATTGTTAAATTTAGAAAAGGTGCCTTGATGTTTAATTCCTGCAGACTCCTGTGCTGATGGCAGTGGAGAGATGGCAGTGAGAGCAGGGCAAGGGCTGGAGCTGAGATTCACCCCATCCTGCTCCATCCCACGTGGGATCAGACAGAATGGACCCCACATCACACAGGGAACAGAGGAACCACAGTCCCTAAACCTCCTCTCTTTCCCTTCCATCACTGCCCTTCCAAGAACCATTATCAGGATAACAGTTCTCCTGGGACAAGACACCACTAAATCAACATTTCCTCCTAACGAATCCCAGTATTCCATGGAGCTCCTGAGCTGGGCCTACCTCTGCTTTGTGCAAGGGAGCCGTGTTGACAGAGTATATTTAGACTTGTGTAATGTGTTTGACTCAGGGCTGCACAACATCCTGATTAAAAGCAATTATCTCTGCACAAAGTCAGCGTGGCAGGCATTAAACACTCCCAAAGTGCCTGCATGGCAGCTTGCAGAGGGGAGATCTGCAATCAGCACCTGGGGGGAGTTTGCAGTTCCCCCTGGGGTCTCAGAGGGTTGGGCACAGGAGCTCCAGTGAAGTTTTGCTGGCTGTCCTGGGCTGGAGCTCGTTTTCCTCTGTGTTTGGAGCTCTGTGTGAGGATGGTGTGGGCAGCACTGAGGGGTTTGGTTGTTGCTGGGTGGTGCTGATCCTAAATCCAGGACTTCCCTGAGGCTCTGCAGTGAGGAGGTACAGGAGGGGCCAGGAGGGAGCACGGCTGGGACAGCAGGGCCAAACTGGGACATTGCACACCTCAGAACATCCTGACCAGTATGGGAACTGGGGGAATTGTTCTGGGACAGCTGAGCCAAACATCCCACACCTCAGAATATCCTGACCAGTGTGGGAACTGGGGGAATTGTTCTGGGAGAGCTGAGCCAAACATCCCTGACGCTGTTTAAGATTAACAACAACACGGACTCCCGAGGTCAGAAGGCTGACAATGACTCCAATCAATCTTTATTACCCAGGAATTTCTTCCCTTTATGCTGTTTTACAAAGAGCCACCCAAAGGGGTGGAAGAAAGACAAACTTCTTCGACTGCATTGGTCAAGTCAGAGGGACATCAAGAGAAGGTCCCTCCTAGGGAAAGGAATGTAAACACAGGTTACAGTTAGGAAAATGTGTCTCTTGTTGACAGAACAGTGCCTGGGAAGGAGTTTCAGAGAAATCAAAACATCACAGCACCAACCATGACTACACATCCCCACACCTCAGAACATCCTGGCCAGTGTGGGAACTGGGAGAATTGTTCTGGGACAGGCTGGGCATTGCTCAGAGGTTTGTGGGCAACTGTATTGGGCATCACTTGGTTTTGTAGGAGCTTTTCTTTCTCTCCCTCTCCTTTTTAGTACAATTCAATCAGTAGTAGCAGCATACTTTGCTTTGTTTCAATTATTAAAGTGTTTATCTTTCTTCATCTTGACCCGTGAACTTTTCCATCTCCTTTTCTCCCCCAGTTCTTCTGAGGCAGAGCATTGGGGGAGCAGGTCAAGGCCAACCCATCACAGTTCCTTTCTGAAAAGCTTCAGAAGGACTTGCTGATGTGGAAAACTCAAGGTAATCATGGTATTATTCAGCTGGAATGAAGGTCCTGATGTGCTTTGATTAAAGCCCACGTGGGGGAACAGCTTGTGTGAGGCACAGCAGACATTTCCTTAATTTAACAAGGCAGGATGAGATCCAGTTAATTTTGCTTAAACTATAATGACTCATTCCAATTGGAGTTATGGCCCTGGAGGTCAGTGGAAAAATAACTGCCCTGTGTTGACTTTGAGCCAAAACACAGTAACTCAGGGATTGAGGGCAGGATGGGACCTGTGGCAGAAAACTGGAGCCAGCAGAAATTCCAGTCTGGCTTCAGGTGCTAAAAATTTCACACACAGACCTATTAAAGAGTTTTCATTATTTCATTTTATAATCTTCCTTAAAACCTGTCCTAGCTCCTACCACAGAACATGCTCAGGATGCAGGAGTTACCAAGTGATGCATTTTGACCTGGATTCTGCTGGTAGTCACATAGATTAAAGTAGTTTTCCCTTCTGGTATAAAAATTCCATGAGGTAGAATGAGATCACAGCCTGTAATGACAGTGCTCACTGTCTCCTAGCACCACCAATTATTAGGAGCAGAATTATAGCGTGGTGATTTCATGTCAGAGGACAATGCTTTATTAGAGTTTGATTTACTTAGTAATTTAGGTACACTGAATCAGAGCAGGGGAAAGTGCTTGAGAAGTAATTTTTTCCTTAGCTCGGTTTTTTTTTTGTTTTGTTCTGTCTTTATTGTGACCTTCATCAGACTGCAAGGGCTCCTGGAAAACAGGAATAGTGGGGGTTTTTTTGAGTTATGATTCACCCAAATATAACGTTGGTGGAACAGCAATGTGCCAAGGGGACAGAGAAGGTCTCAGGGAAGTGGATATGAAGCTGATGACCTAAATATGAACATGGAATGGGTTCTTTTCCTGATTCCCATGAAGAGGAGAGTACCTACTCTTGATCAGTAGCTGCTGTTGAGTCACATTTAATTACTCGAGTGGGAATTTACATCACCTAATTTTCCCATGCATGAGGTAAAGCTGGGCTGATTTAGGGAGGTAGGTTCTGCAGGGAGTCCAAAGGAAAGAATTAACCATCTCCAGAGATGATTCTGCTGCCGTGGGCCCCTGAGAAAGGTGGGCTGACACAGCTCCCAGAAATACCTGCTCTAGTACAAATACTAAGGTGCATTCTGATGCCTGGCTTTGAGACTCCAGCAGCAGAGCTGTTCAGAGCTGGTGTGGGCAGCCCTGTCCCTCTGCCTGTGGATTCTCTTTCCCTGCTGCCCATCCAGCTCTTTGTGGAGCTGTGGGACAAGCCCTGCCCTCATCTCTGCTCCAGGGCTGGGTGGGCAATAATCAGAGCAAGGTGAGCAGGCAGGGGTTGCTGCTCAGGAAATCTCTCACTTCACATTGAGGCTTATTTATATTTTTTTTTTCCATAGGCACAGAAATTCCCATGCAAACACATCCTCTGCTGTTGCATCTTCTGTCAAATTAACCCCCCTGCACCCCACCCCGGGGTGCCACTGGTGCTCCTGGGGCACTGTGACACCACCTCTCAGGGAGTGCATTACCCTTGGGGCCACCAGGGGTTAGTTAAGCACTATTTCTGCATGTTTGATTACCAGTTTGAGTTAATTAATGGGCTGCATGTGATCTCTATTAATTAGAGCGTGCTCAAGCCTTGATAAAGTGTGTGTCCTCCAAGCAGGGCATAATGGCTTCACAAAACCCCTGCACACTGTGGTTAATTAGAAGTGCATTAGGGTTTCGGTGTTGAAGGGGATGAGGGGGAAAAAAAAGAAAAAAGATAAAATACTTTTTTTTTTCTAATGGTTGTAAAATGGTTCTAAGAAAATCCTTCCACAAAGTGAGGGTAAGGACTGGGCCTTTTTAAAAGACTAAATGATTTGGTGGAAACAATTTTCCCCTTATTTGACAGCTTTGCTCTGACTGTGTTACCTGTGGGAAAAGCAAGCTTAGGATGGAAAAAAAAAAACCAGGCAGGGGCACACTTTGCTTCAGTGGAGGAGAGGAAAGACAGTAATCTATAGTTGCTATTTCCTTAAATTTGATAGTCAGCTCCACCCAGCTGTGTAAAGTCCTGTGAGGGCTCAGCTCCCACTTCTCACAGCCCTACAATTTGTCCTGCAATTAATGTTTGCTGCTCATTGTCCTTGGTTTCAGACCATTTGATGCTGCACTTAGAGGCAAAACCCTGCCCAAAACCTGGCAGCAACAGACCACAGATCCGAAAACAGGGACAACTAATTAACCTGTCACTGGCAGTGTGTGTTTTCTTATTCTGATTTACCTGCCAGCAGAGCTGAGAGCAGGATTATCAGTTCAGTCTCAGTTCATGCCATTTAGGCTCCTGCACTCCCACAAAGTCCCTGTGATTGGAGTGGGGTCCAAGCAGCAGAATATTTGTGTTGCATCCATAGAAACTTCCACGGTTTTTTCCTGTTTTTATTGATCCAAACCCTGGAGTTCTTTGCCCTCATTCTGGCACAGCTGCCCTTGCAGCCTACGAGAGTTTAGGCTGAGCACAGAGAAAGCCTTTGTTCCACTGGGGTCCATAAAACTCTTAAAAAATAATAGCGCTGAGCACTGAAGATAAAGGTTAATATATTTATTATTTACGCATATGTAAATTATACATAACATTTAGTAAAATTAAAATTTCATGAGTTGTGTGGAACTGGCCGTGTTGAAATGAGAGTTTTGCTCTCTCCCCGAGTTTTCTGGAGCACGGAGCCCTTCTGCACCGTTAGGAATTGTGTGTTTACACTGATTCCCTGCAGCACCACCTGAACTCTTCAACCCCTCCTCTGTCTTGGGTTATGGAACCTAAAAAAATGTGTGTTCTATTTCATCTGTTGAAAGCAGCTGGGGAGATGTTTTTCTTCATCTCTTGTAACTCCAGAGGGGAGGGGGGCAGGTGCCTGTTGATAATGGGCCAGCTGTTAAACCAGGTGGGGCAGTGTTTCTTATCTCTGTCACCACCCATCCTCCCTCGAGGGGATATCTGCTGCTAATGGGCCATTAAGGCTCACCAAGCCATCATCCACATTCCATCATCCACATTCCATCATCCCATTGTGAGATGCTCCACCCAGTGGTAGGAGCCAACCCTTCCTACCTGGATAAAAACTGAGACGCAGGAACACAAGACATCTGGTTCCACTGGATTCCTGGAGGAAGACTGGACCCTTCTCACCATCACTGGACCCTTCTCTCTCAGGATCATGTCTGCCCCAACAGAACCACATCTGCCACTTCAGGAGGACTCACTTTTGGACTGCTTCCAACCCCATGACCAACAGGGTGTCAGGTTGTAGCTCTGACTGTCAGGGTTTCTAGGATTGTTGTTTGTTTGTTTGCTTGCTTGTTTTTTTGGTGGGTTTTTTTGTTTGTTTGTTTTGTTTTGTTTTTTTACTACCACATTTGTATTGTTAATATTCCTAGTAAAAAACTGTTTTTCCTATTCCCAAATCTTTGCCTGAAAGCACCTAATTGCAAAATGATAATAATTTGGAGAGAAGCGGTTTACATTCTCCATTCCAAGGGGAGCTTCAGACACCTGTCTTTCCCAACCAAGACATCATCTCCCAAGGATGAAATCCTGTGCCATGGAAACTCCAGTGCAGTGGTAAGCTCAAATATAGATGTGAAATTAATATCAAAGCAGATATGGGAGTATTTGCCCAGCTGTTGTCTATCCAAGTCGTTCTGCAGGATGTAAAAAACAATCAGCTTTGTTTTAGGAGGGCAGTTTCACTTAGCAAGCAGCTTGATTAAGACAGATGCAAATGCAGCTCTGGCTATGTTTAAAATGGTGGCTGATCATGATTTTTTTTTTTTTTTAATCTAAGGCCTCATTTCAAATGACTACAGGAAATGGAATAGTTGCTGGGGGAAAAGCAGCATGTGCTGCATGGACAAAACATTTTCCTGGGTAGACAAACAGCTTTCAAAAAAAGAAAAAAGGAGGAGAAAACCAGAAAAAAAAAGCCACCACAAAAAAAAACCCCCAAACATACCAAAAAGGAAGAACTAAAAAAACCCTGGCACCTCAGTAGCACCCAAGATTACCCAATATTTCTTCCAACAAAGCAGGAGGAATGATTCCCAGCACCATTGACTCAAACCATCATAAAAAATGTTTTTAGTGCATTGTAAAAACAAGATCAACTTTTCCAGTTCCCTGCAGAAAGAAGTGCCAGCCTCCACACACAGCAAATTCCTCTTGGTCTGATTTCTTTCCCTCAAACCTCCCTGGAGTGTGGCCACACCTCCCTGCTCACAAAACACAGGGGCTACCTAAAAACAGAGGCCAGACAGAATAAAGGGAATAAAAACCAGTTGTATTTATTGAAGGGCCTTCAGGTACATTTAGGGCAGGCAAAGCTCCCCCAGGGGCTGCACCCAAAAATGGACCCTGGGTCACAGGTTTCACATTTTGATGAGTTCAGTCCATTTGCATGTTGGGGGTTAATCCTCCAATTACAGCTTCAGGTAATGAAGTCATTTACCCCAAGTTTGCTGCTCCCACTCACTTTTGTTTCCATTTCTCAGGGCCTGAGGCAGTGAGGTGTCCTTGATTCCCAGGCCTGGAGAGGAATTGTTGTGTCTGACCAAAACGGGGAAGCAGCAGCTGAGGCTGTGTGTGGAATTTAGAGTTATACACTAAAGAACTGCAGGATTACAAATATGTGAAGAATATACAAGCTGAAATCTTAAGGCATCAAGGAGGGGTTAATTTTGGGAGCTGGGAGCAGCAGGAGGAGGAGGCAGGAGCACAGAGCAGCACTTCCCAGTAGATGGCTCCGTGGTATTCCAGACCTGGCTTGGTCTCATCAAACCTTTAACTCCAAACAGATGCACCAAGCTTTGCCTTTTCAGTCAGGCACCGCTGTCACACTGAAGTGTCTTTTTGGTTTTTTTTTGGTTGCTTTTTTTTTTTTTTTTCCCCGGTTTTTTCTTTCTTTTTTTTTTGTTTGTTTTGTTTTTTCTTTTTTTTTTTTTTTTTTTTTTTTTTTCTTTTTTTTTTTTTTTTTTTAATGATTCCTGTTTTTCCCTCTGATCATAACACCAGAAACTTCCATGGTGGGCACGGAATAATCCACCCCTGGGCTGAGTGGGGACCAACTCAGTAGTTGCTACTGAATTTTTAGCTGCACATCTAACCAGACGAAATTTAACAAAGCCAACTCAAGCGTTCAGCATAACGCAAGGACACTTCACAAATGGTATTCCCAGCTTCAGAACTTTTGTTGTTCTGTTGCTTGTTTTTTTTTGTTGTTGTTTTTGTTTGTTTGTTTGTTTTTGGTTTTGTTTTTTACAAAGAGGACAATATGGGATTGATGAGTCTTGTTATTTTGCCTATAAAGAGAGGTCTTAAATGCTCACAAAAGCCTGCCAAGTGCAGCCATTCAGTTCTACGCCACAGAAACCAGATGAGTTTTGTTCGAGTTATAAAATGCATTAATTCAAGATTATGCCCCTGTATGCTGTGGAACATATGTAGGTACAGCACAAAGCTGACAATTTGTCAGGCCCCTTTCCAAGCCCTTCTCATGAAGAATGAGGGCCCATTTGGATCAATTACAAGTGAATAGGCATTACACACTGAAAATCATGCCTTTGTTGCTTAACAGTGCAAAATATTGTTGGTATAATTATTTCTGTGTAGTCCTCTTGCCCTGTGGCATGGATCCAAATGTGATTCCAGCTCCACCTGGCTCTAACCCAAGAGCTCTCCACATCAGGCCCTCAGGATCCTAATTCTCTCTTTCAGCAGACTATGACCAGTGTCTGTGTGGTTTTGGTTCAGCATGGGCTGGTACGTGCAGGGAAATCCAAATGTTTTTGCAGTGTCAGTGGTGTTCTCCAAAAAGTGGCCACACATCCTGTGCCATGCCAGTTCTTCCCAAGTTTCTCCTTTGTGTTTGATGCTTTAAAGTTCTGTGTTCCTGAGAGCCATTAAGTGACACTGTTTCTCCCACTTTGGCCCCTGATATTTTTGAGGCTCTTTGATCATTCTGATTTTAAACCTCTGATGACACACAAGCAGCCAAACTGGTCAGCTTTTCTCAGAAATAACTTGCAGGAAATGCCTCTTCATGCTGCACAACATAAACAATTGCTAAAACATGCAGATCAGGAAAACTAATGATGTGTAATGGTACAATGTTTTAAATGTCTTAATTTCGTTTATAGGCACTGCCAAAAAAAAAACAACCCAAACCAAAAAAACAACCAACAAAACAAAACAAAAAAAAAAAACAAAAACAAAAACAAAAAAAAAAAAAACAAAAAACAAAAACAAAACAAAACAAAACAAAAAAAACACCAAAAAACCACAACAACAACAAAAAACAACCTACCAAACCAAAAAGAACTCAGGGAGCCAAGCATCAGTAACGTGAGTCTGCTCTAGCTGAGTAATCACCTCTGGGTGATGAATTCTTAAATATTAATTTGCTGGATGCTATTCATCATATGCAACAGTGAAGGCAAGGCAAAAATCAAGGCTCCAAAATGAGAGAGAGGATTTTTTTTTTTTTTCAGCCAAGGTGCAGAGCTGCCATTCTCCAAGCTGACGTGTCCCCCTGTTCCTGCCATCCATGGATCTGCCCCAGCCCCCAGAGTCTGTTTGCTGGCAGGGCAGAGGCTGAGGTGACATCCCTGTGCCCCCTTTCTGGGGTGGGAAATACTGAGGTGACATCCCTGTGCCCCCTTCTGGGGTGGGAAATACTGAGGTGACATCCCAGTGCCCCTTTCTGGGGTGGGAAATGCTGAGGTGACATCCCTGTGGTGCTGCTGGGTGGGAGCAGGAGGTGTGAATGTCCCTCAGGTTCATCCCCGTGCTCCCCAATTACTGCAGCATTCCCAGGGAAACGCTGAGGGGTGGAGTTCCGAACTTCTGAAAGCAGCACAGCTCATGTTGGAGGAGGGATCAGGGAACGTCTCTGCAGAACAGCTCCTCTGACCAGGGTGTGTTTGCAAAGTGCCCCAGATCAGAGATTTAGCCCCAGCTAAATTCAGCTGAGGGAGGTCAGACACTGAAGGTATTTCAGCTGCAGCTCTGTACAACAACCCTGACTCGTAGACTGTATGAAAAAACCCAAGAATTTAACACTGACTCCTGAAATGTCATGTTTAAAATGGATCTAAGGTGACTCCTTGTGCTTTTCCTCCAGGAAAACCTCACTCCTTGGACTTCATCCCTTCCCTGTCCTATGAGAGAGGCAATCAGTACCTAAGGCAGGTGTGCAGGAGGGAGAAGTGATTTATTTCACACACCCTGCAAATAAAAGGAACTGATTTGGGGATTTTTTTTTCTCCTGTGCTGAGCAGTATTGGTTGGGTGGAGGGGATTTTAATGCACAGCTGCTTTCTGCTGCTGTGGCTGTGGTCCTGCTGTGGTCACACTTTTTTGGGAGTTCTGCTGTGGTCACTGGGTTTGCAGATCTCTGGCTTGAGGGACAGGGAAACATCAGGCCTGGTGGGAACTTTTTGTTCTGCTATTAAGAAGTTTTCTACAAGTACCCCAGTGTGCCTAATAGACAATGCCAGTACACACTGGGGTGGAAAACATAAAGAATTCTGCTTTTGCTACTTAGTGCTGTGGGATTATTGAGAAGTGATTTCAGCCACTCAGGGCCTCAAGGGTCTAATTAAAGTGACAAGTCTCCACAGAGCCTGTGATGTTACAATACTTAGTGGCAGAAATAGGAATAAAAATCACTCCCTTTTCATTGTCTTCCTGTTAAAATGTGTCCATTTGACAGGAGAGAGGCATCAGGGTGGGCATTTTCATTCATTTGGAAAGCAGTGGACACCCAAAACTGGGCAGAAAGAATGCTCACTCACTTTCTGTCTTTCACAAGGGTTTATCCAGTAGTAAAATAGAGATAATTCCAGCTACATTCTCGTGGGAGTTCTGTGGAATGCAGGAGTTTTCCAGGGCCCTTCACAGATTTCCTGCAGAGTTTTCCAGGGTTTATAAGCCCAGCTGTGGGTCCATGGGTGGGGTTGTGTGCTTGCAGCTCTCTGTACCAGGTTTGGGCTCCCCTCCCCTTCAGGCTGCTGTGAAGCTGATGACAAAACTCCAGGTAAAATCTGCTGGGAAAGTTTCTCCCCACAGGCTCAGTTTTCACTTCTGTGGCCTTTCCTCAGAGCATTCCTGCCCACCTTGGCTTGTGCACTCCCTGCCTGCTCGTGCTCCCCATCCCCAGCCAGTGAGAGCATCCAAGACTTGTGCCACAAATCCATTCTTTTATTAGGGAGTTGCTGATGGAGAAGAAATCACATTCTGAATCATCAGTTCCTCCAGGAGCAAAGTCTCTGAGGAGCAAAGATTGCAAAATGAGGCAGCACACTCAGGCCTTTCACACTCTGTGCTCCTTGGGCTGCTCCCCCAGGGAACCACGTTTTCCAGCCCTGCATCACCCACTTGGGGAGTTGTTTGCTTTTCATTATTGCAAAATTTCTAAATGATACTTAATCACACCAAGGAGCTTTCTTTTCCTCAGACAAATTGTGTATTTACACACAATTCTCTAATTGCTTGCAACGTGTTGTCTTCCAAGTGTAACACCTGCCTGGGGAGGCTGCTAATTTAGATATAACAAGATAAACGGTGGAGTTCTGCATTTTGTAAGGAAGGCAGAAGAAAAGTAATTTAAAAAATATAATTAATTGAGATTACATAATAATAGGGATAACTTTTTTTTTTTTTTCATATTCCGTGGCAGCTTTCGTAGAAAATGTTTTATTTTCCTGCTGCAGAAAAAAAATTTTCTGTGAAAATTTGGCTTCTTTATAGGACAGAAATGAGAAAGAAAAATCATGCCTCCTGTTTAAACAGGAGCATCTCCCAATGGGATGATGTAATTGTATCAGCCATGCAGTGAGCCTGGGTGGCCCATGAACAGCAGATACCCCCTGGAGGGAGGATGGGCTGTGGAAGAGATAAAGAACACTGCCCCAGCTGGTTTAACAGCTGCCCCATTAACAGAAGATTCCCCCTGGAGTTATGAGGAATGGGAAGAGATGAAGAAAAACACCTCCCCAGCCCATTTCAACAGAATAGAATACATCTTGTATTACAACCCAAGGCAGGACAGAACTCAGATCTTGTGTTTTCAGCATTTGCCCCCACCATGGAGAACCCCTGTGCCTGTAAAGATGGCTCTGTTAAACTCACTGCAGTGCCTTTGATAACTCTGCTGTGACAAATTGTAGTTATGCCACACAACGCAGGGCTCTGATTGTATTTACAGAATATTTACAGAATTGTGTAAAGTCACTTCATATATATATATATATATTTCCCCCTGAGGGAGATATTTCATTTTACATCTGGGTCTGGCTAAACCCTAAATGAATCCATATGGAAGGTGCAGGAGGGGGCTGTGGAATAACAGAGGCTTTTTCTTTGTGCTTGGAGTCCGTTCTGTGCTGTGAGCCAGCAAATAGCTTTGCCACCTGCAGCTATTTGCAAGCCAGAATGAAATGAGCTGATGTTCTCTGTCCTATTCCAAGCATACAGGTGTCCACTGGATGGGAAGTGTTATTGCCATTGGCAGGGCTGTGACAGTGCCAGCACAGAACCCAAATGGCTCTGGCTGGAAATTGCCCTTTGCTCTGCTCGGTCACCAGGCTGTGCCTGGTTCACAGGGAAACAATTCCTGTTTGTTTCTGCTTGGGCAGTGAATATGATTCAAAGTCTTTACATCACTGAGGTCTGTGTGTTGAATTCAAAAGCCTTTAAGCAAGGTCTTGAACTCCTTTTAAGGGAAGATACAGAGCTTCATTTGCAAGGTACATCAGGTTCCCTCCATCCTCTCACCCATCTTCTAGTCTCTGACAGCATTTCTTTAGAATTTTAGGATTTTTTTTTAGAATAATAGAGTGGTTTGGGCTGGAAGAGACTTTAAAATGTCTCAACCCTCCTGTAATCAGCTTGGACATCTTCAACTGGATCAGGCTGCTCAGAGCCAGCCTGACCTGGAGTGTTCCCAGGGCTGGAGCACCCACCTCCTCTCTGAGCAACCTGTCCCAGGGCCTCACCACCCTCACAAAAAACTTCTTATATCCAATCAGCACAAAAAAAGATGTTGGAATTTTGCTGTGGAAAAAAAAATGCAGTGCTGTTGAAATGAAAACTTTTTTTTGGGGAATGTGTTTGCTAGTTTTGATGGGAAGCATTTCAGATGAAAAGCTGAATTTCATTGGTGGATTCAGCCTATTCAGAAAAGGAATCAAGGCAGTGACCGCTCCCTTGCCTGCTTTATCCATCAGTGAGGATTCCTCTGATTGGGAGGTTTCCATGCTGACAGGACACAAAGCTCCACTCATTAGTGATTAATTATAAGCATATTCATGCAACAGAATAATCTGCCTTTCCTCCTTTTTGTTGCCTGCGAGATTCTAAATATTTTCAAATTTCTTTGTGATTCCTGCCCTTTACCTCTCTCCAAAGATCTTGGACTCTTGCTACTGTTTTGTTTGTTTGTTTTGTTTTGTTTTGTTTTGTTTTTGTTTTACTTCAGGTTAGTTACTGAATTCAGCTCTGAAAGTGAGATTTTAGAAGTCTGGTAACTCTTCTCATGCTGTTGTTAAATCTGGAGAGAGGGGGCTATAATTTCAGCTGATGGTCTCTTAGTTTTATTGTTGGCTTCTGAGCAGGACTGAAGAGGGAGCACAGAGAAAGCAGCACCAGCTGAGAACCCCCTGCACCTGAATGGTGGTCCAGGGCAGAGGTGAGGGAACTGGGAAGCAGAGGCAGTGCAGCAGCAGGGAAATCAGCAAAATAAGAAAGCCTGGCTGAGGCAAGAGAAGAAAAAAAAAACCACCAGCCATGCAAATCAGGACAGATATGCAGGAGAAAAAACACACATCGAGGCCCTGGAGTTAACAGGGACTCAGAAAGATCATGTTATCCTTGGGTTGGAAACCCCATCAAAGGTGCTTGGCAGGAGGACTTGGTTTAGATACAGCTTCAGAAAGTCCCACCAAGGGTCCATTCTGGCACATGAAGGTTGTGTGTGATTTCCCAGCACTCTGGGGGCTTTGGGATGGCACAGGCTGCACAGCAGGTGACTTCTCTGTGCCTCAGGAGCCCCTCTCCCCGTGCTCACTGTGACTTTGACCAAGCACAAAATTTGGGAAAGGCTGCTTGCCTGATGCTTGTGCTGTGAAGTGAGCATTTCAAACAGAATATCTGGACTGTTTCCATTGGTCATTCGAGGGTAGTTCAGCTTGTTATTCCCATAAAACCATTTAAAATAATTGTAGGGACTGAGCCTTGGCGAAATGAGCTGTGATTCTGAGTGTGCCTGTTGACATCACTGCCCAGTTTTGGTCCTTGGTACAAATTCCATTAGCTCAGGATGCACAAG
Organism: Phylloscopus collybita; assembly: GCA_027886175.1. Classification (NCBI taxonomy): domain Eukaryota; kingdom Metazoa; phylum Chordata; class Aves; order Passeriformes; family Phylloscopidae; genus Phylloscopus; species Phylloscopus collybita. Next base: position 3,833,799 of record JAJNNQ010000100.1, read on the forward strand.
CACAAGGTTCAAGCAGCAATCAATACTTCACCAATACTCCATAAAGCCCCACACTTCCATTAGTGATTAAATCAGAGCGTGGACCAACAGTGCTGCACAGGGCATTTGTCAGCACTGCCAGGGCATTGCAGAAGCTCAGACAGGGCTCAAGAAACTGCAGGAAAAAAGAGCCCCTAAGCAGGAGCTCTTGCCTGCAGTGAGGGGGTTCTGCTCCAAGTTTCATTGGGTTTTGTTGTTGTTCCCTTTTTTTGTTGTTGTTCCCTTTTTTTTGTTGTTGTTCTCTCTTTTTTGTTGTTGTTGTTGTTGTTTTATTTGTTTCTTCTTTTAGGGATGACAGTGACTGTGAAAACAATCAACCCCCTCGTCAGCTGTACCCATTTCTGGCCTCTGGGACTCTTGGAGTTCAGTTACTCAGAACAGTTCTTTTGGAAGACCAGTCCTGTGGTTATTTCAGTCATTTAGATCTGTGTGGGAAATGACTGCTGTTCTCCTGACCCCCAGAGGCATCTGTGACTCAAACTTTCCCATTTTTGATGTGGTTAGTGTGGCCTCATGGCCCTGTGGGCTGGATGGCAGAGGTGGGATGGGCAGCATGGGACATTACCAAATCCATGTAAACACAACCACAGCTCTTTGCACAAACTTCAGCAGGATTTGGTTCAGCTCCTCCTCAAAAAAAAAAAAAAAAAAAAGATTTTCTCCATCTGCATGCAGAGTCCCCATCTCCCAAACTGTGCAGCATCCCTTGCAAGTATTTGTAAACACTTCAACACTTTCATTGCTATGCTGCTGCCTGTCCAGCCCTTCACAGAAATCCATTCTGATTTCCCATTTCTGCAGGGATGTTTGCTTATCTTCTTTCAACTGTCTTGGCCTTCAGGAAATTGAAACAGAAGGGCTCAGACCCCCTGCCAGAGATTTTTGTTTCACAGTGCTCTGGTGCTCTTTATGGCTGAGTGATGAATACCAATTTAATTATACTTGGGAGCCCTGGCTGAGTTTTCTTTTGTTAAGTCAAAAGTGTGGAAATGAGTTCCAGCTACTGCTAAAAAAAATAATAAAAAAAATTTGTTACAGTACTACCATAAAATACAGAATTTCCACTCTACATGGCTTGTTCTACAGCCCTTCTAAATTGAACTCAATTAAGCTGCATGTCTCCTCTACTGTCAGAGATATAAAAGTGTTCCAGTCACATGTGGGATGTGGTAATGCATTAAATCAGGAGATTGTCAATACCTCTGCACCGTGTCCTAAGCTGCCCTGTGCTGAAGCTCCTTTTAAATTAGTGTGAATGGCTGCAGGTGTAATAAATACATCTCTTTATTCAGGACATTTATTGTGGAATGGAGCCAAGGGTGCACCATAATTTTGCTGCTTTAGGCCTTGTGAGCAATGTGTGTGAGCAGAGATGGATAAATGAGTGTGATCGCTGCAAAATTCCTTTTGTGGAACGGGTGAGGATCCTTTATGTGGATGGGTTTTGCTTGAATTTTGTCTTTGTGTGGAAATATTACAGACAACACATGCTTCTGAAACAAGCTGGTGCATTTTCCAGAGATTTCAGTGAAGTTTCACCCCTTAACACTGGCAGAAAATTTGAACTTGTTTTGGGAAAAGAAAAAAAAACAAACAACACAGCAAAACATATAAGAACCTGATGCAAAAATCCTTTAAGTACTCAGTGACCTCCGTGGGCTCTTCATGAAGCATTAACATTATTCATAATATCTGGGTTTTGAGTACTTTTCTCTCTCTTATTGCTGCTTCTTTACCCATTTTAAGGGGCATGGGGAAAGCAACACTGGTTTTGAAATGGTATTTCCTAATATATGTGCTCTGGCTGACAAAATGTCAGTAGATTGTTAAACAAAAAAAGGAAAAAAAAAAAACCACCACCAGAAAAGAGGAAATTTATTTATTTCTCCCCACAGAAGTGGGAGGAGATGAAAAGCCCCATTGTCAGCCACCTCTCAGAGTAGGCAATTAAGGAACAGCAGTGTACTATTCACATTCAGGGCATAATTCAATAAATGCATGCTGCATGCTCACGTTCCACAACTGGTAATTACACACAGATGCAACCAACAGGTCTTTTTCAACGTTTTTACAAGCCTTATCGAGCTGCTCAGAAACCTCAAAGGGGAGACTGCCCACCCCACACCCTCTCTGCTCTAACTCTAACCCCTAAATAATTTAATAAATAAATAAAAAAGGGAAAAGAAAAAAAAACAAAAACAACAACAACAACAACAAAAAAACAACCAAAAAAAACCCCACAAAAACCAAAAACATCCAAACAAACAAACAAAAAGGGAAAACAAAAACAACAACAACAAAAAACAATGACAACAACAAAAAAACCAATAACCCCCAAAAAACCCCCCAAAAAACAGAGAAACATGTGGACAGAGAGGATTTATCTAAGGAGGGGATTAAAAAATTCAGCATTATTTTAATTAATGGGCAGGGCCCATCCCTTCCCACAGGGATGTGGGAATGTTTGGGGAGGATGGGGCTGCCCTGTGATGCAGAGCATCCCTGTGCCCCGGCTGCTCTGCACTCACAGCACCCAGGGGATGGAAGTGCTGAGGAGGAGGAGACATGCAGATGGAGGTTTCCTTTCTCCTCCTCCTCTTGGCTTCAAAGGTGTCACTCAGAAGTGCCATTTATTTGCTGGAAGTGTGGATGCAGCAACGCCTGTGCAAACCAAAATATTATTTTCGTGCATTTTAACAGCTGTTGAAACACAACCAACACTTGTGGTTCCAGCCAGAGTTTTTCCTCTGCGCTCTCAGACAGCATCAAACACGAAATTGTGATTACAAGACGTGTTGTTTGCTTTTCTGAGTGGTGGAGAGCTCTCAAATCCCTCATGATCAGGAGAAAATGGAAGATGTAAGAAGTCCTGGTGACCCTGAGCAGACCAGGAGGGAATGATCTGAGGGGAATTCGTGTTTTGCTACGGTTTCCCTTCCCATAGTTCTGAAAGTTTGTAGCTTCTTTATCACTTTCTCGGTTCCAAAGAGAGCAGGGAATTTTCTCACCCTCCACTTCATTTGCTGCGAAATTGATAAAAAAGTTGTAGCTAATGGGAGTCTGTGGAACACAGATGGATGAGGCACTGGGAGAGGCATCAGGAGCTCTAACACTGATTTATGGGACAAGTGGCTTGGGGCCTCCTGCAGTAAACCACTTGAGCATTGTTCACAATCTTTAAATTACATCCCCAAAGTGTTCCTGCTGAATGCTGGAGACACCAGGCTGTGCTTTCTGCTGCTCCCACTCCTCACCGAATCCCAGATCCCTCTCTGCACAAGGCCCAGCTTGAAGAGGACATTTGAAGGGCAGCATTCATTTTGTGACAGTCTTTCCTCCTCTGAAATCCACATTTCCAGACCCCTTTCCAGTCCCTAGATACAGTTCTTTTTCTGGGAAAACTCACTGGACTACATCTTTAGGAGAAAAGCCCTTGGGGTGATCAACTGGAATGTTGATGGACATCTCATTTCTGCACCTGGCCGTGCTGAGTTGTGAGCTGTTCCTGGGCCAGGGGCTGGAAATTTCATTTTTCCCAAACTATAGGTAAGGATGGTGTTAGGAACTCAAGGGAAGATGGGACATAACATACCCCACAGGGATAAAATGGTACCAACCTAGTGATGAGCAGAATTATCACCCTCTGCAAGGAAAAGGGACCAGGTTGCACCAAGTCAAAAATTGTGCTGAATTCTGTGTTTGTAATTGTGTGTAAGTTGTTCAGCCTGAGCAATTTACAGGAGCAAGAACGTGCTCCTCTCAAAAAAAAACAAAAAAAGAGATGATTCTGCACCATATGCCGTGAAACGGAATTTTCAGGTACTCAGTGAAATTTTGAGTAAAAGCTGCATTACCTCTGTGAAGGATGGTCCTGAAGGACAGCAGGAGGGAGCAGGAGTGTACTTTGTGCCTAGGCACTCACAGCCTGATTCAGCTCCATTTCATAATCTCCTGTAATTGGATGTAGTTTTTCTCCACGTCTTGAACGCTCATTTAGCTTTGGAAAGGATTTTGTGCTCAATGGGTGGAAGGTGTTTATTAAGCACGAAGCATCACTTTGTTTAGCTGATGATTGAGCTGAGGGCCTTGCACAGGTTTAAAGCAGAGCATAAACCAATGCAGAGAGAAAGAAACAATCCTTCAGTTCAGTTAGAGATGGAGAGAGGCGCAGCTTTGCTGCTGAGTCACTCCAGCTCCACCAAGTTCCACCTCATTTTCCACTTCTCTGCCATCAGAGCAAGGACTGATGAGAAAAACTGACTGTTTTCTCCACAACTAAAATGCACCAGCCTCAGAGACTGCTCTAGCCTGCTTCATCCCAACCATCCCAAGGTGGTTTGAGACTTTGTAGGGGGAGCATTCCCTGATGGTGGCAATTGCTCCCTGTGAGCAGTTGGGGTGGCCCAGAATCTGTTACCCAAGGGCAAAACTAGGCCCATTGTTCCAAAGTAGCAGGTAAGGAGTTCTTTAGTGTTCTCTGAAGAGACCTTTACAGGTGTGAAGGGATTTGTTTCTGGGTGATACCCACCAGAAGGGTGTGAAACACTCCAAGGTGTTCGTGGCACATGGTCTGATTTCAAACTGGAGCACCAGGCCAGCTGTGGAGCAAGGGCAATTCCAACTGCTCTGAACTGCTACAGGCCAGGCCCCAAATGTTTTTCCCATAAAATGTTTCTGAACTGAGCAGTGATCCTGTTCTCCTCACCCTGGTTGTGTGGCCAGCTTTTAATTCACTGTGATGCCTCAAGTTTTATCTTCCATGTTTTTCAGGTTCTGTGCTGCCCAGGGGTGCAGCTCTCAGCCTCACATTCAGGGTCACTCAGCTCTGCACAGAGCAGGGACACAAAACAAATCCTGGTCCTGCTGCACACCAAGGACAACTTTCAGCCCAACAGCACAAACAAGGGTGGCTGGAGGGAGGAACAAGAAGGATGGGACCTCACAGCCTGGAGCTGGAATTGGACAATTAAACCCCAATGTGCAAATGGACCAAAACTGACCAAAGTGTGAGACCTGGTGACCATTTGTCCATTTTGTGACCATTTAGGGTCCACCTTGTGTGCAGCCCTGGCCAGGCTCTTGTCCTGCCCAAGGTGTACGTTAAAGGCCTTTCAATAAAAATCTGCTTTATTTTCTGGCACTGTCCAATCCCTGTTCCAGGTCAGCCTTCCCAAGGCATCAGCTGTAGCTCATCTCTCCCTGTCACATCTGCACATCCATGCAGCACACTGAAGTTTCCTCATTTCACTTTGTTTCCCTGAAAGCAGCCATCCATAAGCTCATTGATTCAGACAGACTCTTTTAAGGAACCCCCTACCCCTGCTGTCTCTATATTCAAGCAGACGCAAGGGTCAGTAGTTTTTCCACACCACCATTTCCTCCTCATCTCCTGCTCTGCTTCTTCCAGCCTGGGCCAATTTTTCATTAAGGAGATCTCAGCAGCAGAAAGACCACGTGAGGCAGCAAAAGCAGAGTGGGTTTTTTTCTGTTTCCCACTGCCACATGATTTTTTATTTTGGAAGGTATGCACAACGTGTGGCATGCTGTTCTTCAAGCCACTGAACTGGTGACTGTCCTCTCTGTATGTTGTCACCAGCAATCATGGACAGAGGAAAAGCAATCTCTCCCAATCTCTGATCCTCCCTAGGCAAAGGCAATGGAAGCCTGAAAGATTATTCATCCCCTTCTATGCAGACAGGCTCATGTGGTGAATTTTATTTTTATTAGAACACAAAAATATTTAAAATTTGCACCGTCAGGAGGCTGTCTAAGCACTGCAGTTTATTTCATGCCTTTAAATCAGAGCTGTGTTAATCAAAATATTTGCCTTGGAATTGAACAACCACTTCACCAGTTAACCTGGGCTGTTCCCTTCAATGCTCACATGTGGGTTAAATGAAAAGTAGAGCCCCAGGGTTTGATTTGTTGCTGCAGACTTTTATTCTTCCCTGTGTGAGGATGGCGAATGCTAATCCTTAACTGGGGACATTTCTTTCGAGTAATCAAATGCCTTATTTGCAATCACTGGGACTGGAGCTTGGAGAATGGAGCTTGGAGAAGCTCTGGCCAGGGGACCAGAGGGAATGGCATCCCCCAGCAGTGCTGTGATCTGCAATGCTGTGGTTCTGTCAGGAGAGGCACCAACCTGGCCCCGTGTGACCATCTGTCCACGTTCCTGCTCCTGCTGGGGGGTACAGAAGTGAAAGCTTAATTTAGTCCTGGGGTGTCCAAAATGTCATGGGTAGGGGGGAGAAATTCTGGTTTCTTCCACCAGTGCTGACACAACAGAAGTCACTGTGGATTGTGGTGGATGGTCCCCCTCAGCCCATGGCATGAGAGGGAGACACATCTAGGGGGAATTGAGAGGAAGCACAGAATTAATCCCATTTTGGGAATGCACAGCTGTACCAGGCTGGGAGGCAGCCCAGGGGTGGAGCCTGAACATCCCAATTTCAGCCCAGGGGTTTCAGATCACCCCTCAGACACTTTGCTCAGGCCTCCTGGAGAACACCCTCCCAGAAGGAGATGCTGCCATGGGAACAGCAAAAGGAGCCCTTTAATATTCTGTGCATTGAGCAGGCTTGCTATCAATATGCTTCTAGGATGGCAGCATTGCTGAGTTTAATGATTAAAGATGCAAAAGTGCAGTTTGGTTCTGTACTTCCCAATGAAAATTAGACCCTCCAGAGATTATGGATAAATGACTACATATCCCAGAAAGTAATTTGAGCAAGTTCCAGATCACTGACCAGAAGAAAATTCAACTAGTGAACACAAAGACATGTTTGCAGCCATGAACACTATCTGACAGGGTAACTAGATTATGTCAGATTCTGCTTACAGGCAACTGAAAATAAATAAACCTGAAAAATTACTGCACGGTGTATGACTGTAGGTGGTGAAAAATACCACTCGTGAAGAATTATGATCCAAACCAGAATTACCTTTATGTCCCTAATCTGCTCTCAAGGCTTCCTTTTTGTCTTTAAAATAATAATAATAATAAAAAAAAGCTACAACCTTAATATTTCTTACATGTCAGCTCAGACCCCCTTGGGTTAATACATTCTGCAGTCTTGTTGTTTACTTCTCATTAAGCTAAATGTTTTATGCAAATCATCTGACATAAAGCCAGACGACCAATCTAGAAAGGCTGTAATTCCATCTGATGAGTTCATTCAACTGAAATCTGTACTTAATTTCCATAATTATACTACCCTATTCTCATAATGTGAACTGATTGCTGCAAAAACACAAAATAACTGAAAATGCATTCAGATTTAAAATATGAAAATGATACGTCCCTTTGGGCACAAGAGTTATGTTTTACAAACAGTTTCTCTATTTTCTTTATTTTCTCCAACAAAATATCTCTTTATTTAAGGCTTTGCCAGCCTCATTTAAAGACTATTAAAATGATAAGAGCTGTTTCTAATGCAGTGTTGCCTTGCTAGTGAAAAAAAAAAAGAAAAAAAGAGAGAGAGAGAGAAAATGAAAAATAAGAAAAAAGAGGAAAAAAGCAGGGGGAAAGAGAAGAAGATTGAGGAAAAGAAAACCACACCAGGGCATTAATAATTATATTAAGGCACTATGCTCAAAAGCATGAAGATTGCTGTCTTGTCATGGAGCTGAAACTCAGAACAAAGTGGCTGTGCTCTTGCTGGCAGCTCTCAGTATCTTCTGAACTGTAGAATCAGACAAATGAAGTTGCTGCTGCACCAGTTGGGCAGGAAAAGGTGCTGAGCCCAGCGTGGCCTGAAGGAGCTGCCAAGGGCCTCAGCTTTCCTTGGGAAGCTCAAGCCTTCCAAAAGTCAGGCTCAGATATCTCCTGTGGTCGCTGCGAAAAACACGGTTCACTTCTATGCAAAATTTATAAGTTTAATAAAAATAAAACAAAACAGACAATTAGGAGACAGAAAAACAAAGCTTCTTCGGCCGAGGTGCCGAAGCACGCACCGTCTCTTTTCAGATCCTTTGTTTTAAGGACTTCTGTGTTACATATTTAAATTATCTAATGCATGATTCAAATATTCATTTTGGTTTCAAGACCCCCCTTAAGTACACAGTTTATCTGTGGGACTCCACGCAGTCTGGATGGATGTTGTAAATCTGTCTTCTGAAGATTCAAACCCTCAAAAGGCTCAATTGTTCTTTATCAGAAATCTTTAGTTCAGGAATTCCAGACTGTCCCTTCTGTCTTCTATCTAGTGGAGGAGTTACAAAAAAAAAAAAAGAACAACCCCAATGTCTACTTTGTTACAATCTAAGAATATTCATTTATCGCATTTTTCAAATCCTATTAATAAAAGAACATGCAATACAACCTTCCCATGTTATACATAAAGCAATCATCTTACTGTATGCCAAAAGCCAACTCCAAAACCTGCATTTACAGCAGTCGCTCAGAACCAGGAAGGAAAGCTGTGCTCCAGCTTTGGGTTGGGTTCACAAAGGTATTCAAAGGAATCTGGTTTATTAAAGTGATAATTTTCAGCCTGCCCCTTCCCAAGGTGACAGCCCTAAAAACGAAGGCACTAAATCAGCAGAAGTCCAGGGGGTTTTTTTGTGTTTTTTTTTTTTTTTTTTTTTTTTGTGGTTTTTTTGGGTTTTTTTTTGTTTGTTTGTTTTGTTTTTTGTTTTTGTTTGTTTGTTTGTTTGTTTTTTTTCCTTCTGTCTGATTGTATAACCACAGTTGTTTTGTTGACAACCATTACAAAAAGTTGTTCTTGAATGGAACAGCACTCAGGACACCTGATGGGAAGGGCAGGATGCAAAAGAGGTGCTTGAAGAGGTTAAATGACATTAACCTGATGTTAATGTGTTTCAGCTGTGTCACCAACCCTTCCCTCTCACCTGTAGAAAGCTGCTGTGATATTCAGAAATGTGCATTTCCATGCAAAAAAAAAAAAAAAAAAAAAAAAGTGCATTTATTATTTTTCTGTCCCTTGCGTAGAACAAACCAAATATTTCCTTGGATTACTCAGAAAAGCAGTGGCTATTTTTATATGAAAGTCACTGATCCCTCCCACAGGTTGATCCAAGAATTGCAGTTTCCTTCTCCAGTGTCAAGGGGGTGCTTAAATCCATCACAGTTTGTGACCTTCCCATTTGTCTGTCCCCATGGGTTTGTGTTATCAAATCAATATTTTAATCTAGGTGCCCACCCCTGCCTGGTAACTCTCTCTTTAGGAAGCAGTGCTGCAGCAATTCAGCTCTGCTAATGATGATTGCAACACTGCTTTGAAACCCTCCCTCCTTCCCTGTGGGGGGAAAAAGGCAAAATTGCAGCAGTTTTATTTCTGCTGTATTTTAAATCATTCTTGTCTCAGGTATTTCTGAACTTTTCTGGGTGGTTGCTGCTTTCAGGCTTTGCCTGAACTTGCAAGGAGATGAAAAAAAAAATTATTTTAAATTTTAAATTTCCATTCTAAAATATTTTATTATGTTATACTATGTTAAACATTTATATCAAACATAATCTAATATAAATATATATCTATATTTTTATATATTATATATAAAATATAATATATTAATATAATACATAAATATATATTTAATATATTATAATTATTATATATTGCTGCATTTATATTTTATATTAAATATAAATATATCAATATAAATAATCAAATAAATATGATACATTTAACACATTGTAATTATTATATTATATATGATAGCATTTATATTTTTATATTTTTTTTTATTTTTAAGTTTTAATTTTTTAAGTTTCAATTTTGTTTTTAAAACCTTCCAGAGGCTTGAGTGTGGCAGCAGAAAGTTCTGGATGATGGATGGGGGAACTGGTTAAATGTGGCACACTGCTGTGAGTCTGGGCAGTAATACTGCTGCAGGAATTCCATAGAATGCAGGTAATTCTGCTCTTACCATGATGACCTTTCTGGGGAGAAGGGAAAAAAAAAATAGAAAAGAAGAGAGAGAGAGAGCAGAATCATTTCATAGCTTTCTAATAAAAAATAAGAAGTAATCCTGTTAAATTCAAGCTCATCCAGCTAAATCGCTTGAGCTTCCTCATATCCCTGCTTTAAATATCCTCAGCTGACTTTGTGGCAATGAGAAACACCCCTGGATAAACAGCAGCCCTGCTCGGTGGGGACAGGGCTGGCAGCACATCTGTCAGTGCTGGGAGAGGCAGAATTACACTTCTGGGCCAGAGAGAAATTCCTGGGGCCCTGGCATTTGGGCATTTCTTAAAGAACTGAGGGAAACTTGGGACTTGTGTGGAGTTGCCCAAGTCTGCACTCAGTGGTTTGCTCTGCTGGTGCAGCTCAGCAGAGCCCTTTGCTGGGACGCTCAGGAGCAAGGGTGGCACTCACTCAATTGCCACTATCACTTCCTGCAGTTGTAACTGGTTATTCTGGAAGAATGAATCCTCGTTTATTTAATTAGCTTAATGGCCTGGAAGTGTCTAAACCCAAAAAAGCTGGTTCCAGCTGACTGGAAAGCTCTCTGTGCTGAAAACAAAGGTTGCTCATAGCCTCACAGATTCATAAGTTTGTGGTTTTTTTAATCAGAACTCAGAAAAAAAAAAAACCTACTACTCCGTAAGCCAAGTCCTAGGAATTTTCCAGTTGAGAGAAGCCCCTTTAAGAAACTAAATTGCATTTTGCTTGTCTGCAGGAAAGGCTAATGAGGCCAATTTGAAAGGGATGTCATTTGTTCTGAAAAGTGTTGGCCATTGCAGATTCCTTCATCTATTGGAGAGAATGACCTAATTTTACTCCAGATGAGCCTGCCTGGGATCCAGCAGTTTGGATTTGTGTGCACAGAATGATTCTGCTTTCACTGAGCTTATTTGCATGAAGCAGTTTGGGTGTAGTTTAGCCATAAAAAGACCCTTGCCTGTATTTTCCTGGAGTTTTTTTTAAGTGATAAACTATAGCATTTACTTAATGAGGAGCATAAGAATATTTTTTCATTGCCAATGGCTCCCTGGGATTTACCTGCATCAATCTCAGTGTTTTATCACAACAAATACAAACAAATACATATTTTTGTTTATACCTCTCCTGCCTTCCTTTTCCTGCCACTCGAAATTACAGTAATTCAGATGGCTTTGGGTTTATATTACACAAAATTTCCACGGGTTGCAGCACAGATTTGCACTCCACTTGAGAAGAGTAAACCATTAATACTATTTTTATTGTGGTTACAGGTACTACCATTTCACTTTGCCATTTCAATTTACCACACAAATTTTATTTTTATCTTGAATTTTCTCTTCATGAGATGTCTGTGTGCCTGCCAGGGCTCTTGGTTTGTGATCTGGGGATGGAGCTGCTGGCATCACTCTCTTGCCACCACAGCTCTTCTCCTTCCAGTCCTGTTCTCCCACCTGGCTGCTCTGCATGGAAATACTTATTTCTTGTTTATTTAATGTGAAAAGTGCCTCTTTAGAGTAATAGCCAACATATAATAGCAGAGAGCTTGGTTCTTTACTCTTATCTGCAGATCTTCTAAATATCAGGCACCGGGAGCAGAGGGAGTTGAAGAGTCATCAAGAAAATGCCTCAGAGAAGGATTTTCAGATTTTTCACTCAGGCACGTGCTTCTGCCTCTTTACAGTCCAACAGGGCTTTAAACCCATCCCTCAAAAAGGAGTTTTTAATGTTGTTTGCCCCAGGTGGAACCAAAATAGTTAGGCTGAAATAAAGGACTAAAGAGAGACTTGGGGGATAGAGGGGTCCCATTATACAGAGGGAAAATAAGTATTTATGAACACCTGCAAATATGATTGCATTTTACATGAAGCCTCTCTGGTAACAGCTTAATGTTCTTCCGGGCTAAAATCTGCCTGGAAATTTGGTAGAATCTCTGCTTTGCTGGATGATCTTTCTGTGAGAAGTGCATCAGGGTGGAGAAGGAGGAGGGAGATAGAGCTGCCTCTGGGGAGGGAAAAGGGATTAAATTGAGGTGTGTGGGTGGAAATCTCCTTTGCAGCCTTACATCAGTTTTACAAACCCACAAATTAATTGGAGTGATTCAGGACAGCTCAAATCATTGGAAGGTTTTGCTCGCTCCTGGTCTGAAAGGTTTCAATGACAATGTACTCTGAATACTGGCTCAGTAATTGGAATTCATGTACTGGCTGGCAATTGAGTGCCTAATCAGAATCTATTACTGCAGCTCTCCCTAACAAAAAAAATGTATGTTCTGGAGTGTAATTCCTCTCAAATTATCTGCCACATCCATAGATTCAGCCCCCCTAATCTTCAGAGAAACAACTGTGCAGAGCAAATATTGGCACGTCTTGTGCACATCAAGCTCCCATCTCCATTGTTCTGGGTTTGGCGTTAACGTTTGGAAAACAAAATTGATTTTAATTTTTCCCCAAACATCATATGATAATCCCTGCATGTTTGCTTTACAAAGATGCTGTCCAATTAGTAGGCTTCCAATTAAGCTCATATGCAAAATGGCTGGATCAGGTGCCCATTTCAAGCATCAGAACCTCTGGAACTCCCAGAATTTCTCGTGGCCTCGAGTGACATTCCCACTTGCATGAAGCCAACGGGGTTTATTTTAAAGCCCTCTGGGTTCATGTGCTGCTGCCTAATGGATTTAGGCACAGCCCTTTGCAGTGCTGACACAAGCTGAGCCTGAAGAAGCCTGATCAGGCTGAGTCTCCCAAGACCCTTGGGATCCTCACCAGGGTCCCCACCTGGCTGCAAATGAACTGACACACCCAACCCTGCAGGCAGGAATTTAAAGTTTGTTCAGGTGAAGTCAGACACCTGCCCAAAAAGCCACAGTGAGCTGTGAGCCCAAGGATAAATGGGAATTGGGAATGATCCTGTGTTCCTGCTGCTGGGGCAGCTCAAGCAGAGGTGCTCTGAGCCTGGCTGTGCTCAGCAGAGCTGGGCAGAGTCCGTGGGGGAGATCAAGCTCTGCTGACACCTCCTGGGGCTGCAGTCCCTGTGCTAATGCCTAACCCTGCTTCCTCACCTGAAATACTCCCCTGCCTGCCCCCCTGGGCTCCTGTGGCTAGCTCAGTTCTTTTAGAGGCTTTGGAGGAATATCTCAGGGAAAGAGGGCAAGAGATTCCAAAACAGACTCTCACCCCCTGGGATCAGTCCAAGGCTTTGTTCTCAAAGGGTTCCAGGGCAGAGAGAGAGAACAAGGAAGAAACAGGACTTTATCTGGTCTCTGCTCAGGAGAGATAGCTGGGCCTGAGCCAGTAGGGTCAAGATAGGAAGGAAGGGTCAAACTCCATGGTCACAGCTTCAGGGGGTTCTGGGGGGGAAACCATTCCCCAGAGGAACACAACACTCACCCTGCCTCACTGAATCACCTCCCCAGCAGCTTCCCAGAGCCAGAGCTCGCTCTGTCTGCTCTGCCTGCAGCTGAACACGAGGCTGCATTGTGCAGAGAGAAGGAATAAACCTGTTATCTGCTTAGTCCCACTGCTGGCAGTGTGGCCATGAATAATGAGAGCAGAGTTTGGTTGTTAATCCTTCATGTGCAATTAATTTCCCTTTCAAGTACATGTTCAGTTCCTCCTTGAGCCCGTGTAAATTACTGGCATCTGTAGCAGCCTTTTGCAATTGTTTCCCAGCCCTGCTGTGCGTGGTGGGAGGAATTTGCAGGAGTTTGGGATGTGCTCCTGGCCACGTATTCCATGTCCCTGCTTTTCCATGGATGCAATAGTGAATGGTTAGTGAGAAGTTATTGCCTCTCCATCCTTTCAAATTTGGCACACTTCTTGTCATATCCCAGCAAATGATTCTTTTCCTAGGCTGAGCAGTCCCACCTTTTTCTATTATTGCTTTTATGGAGAGTTATTAGACAGCCTAGTTTCCACTTCCTGGATTTTTTCCACTTGTAATCTATTCCTTTTGAGTTGAGAGGACCAGCCTTGTGCCCAGTATCCAAAGTCTTTCTGTAATGGCTCCTGATGTGGTGCACAGGATGTTTTTGTGCTTCCCTTTCCTCAGGGCTGGGATATTCAGGTCTCTGGGATGTCCTTCTCAAGGGCTTTTGGACTTGCTTTGGCTTCTAAATCATCTTTTCTATTTTTCCTTTATTTCTTTGCCTCTTGTGGGCAACCCAAGAATATTTCAGAAATATTGTTTTTCTCTTTACACAATTTCTCTGTGTGCTTTTTGTGGTGTGTGCCCTTTGCCAAGTCATTCTTTATCAAGGGGAATCATAAAATAATTAGAGCCAGCACTTCCATCCTTTTTGAGTTGCTGGTTACTTGGAAGCCAGTTGTATCTCTGGAGCTTTCCCTATTCTTGTTATTCACTGAAGGGAAAAAAAAAAAAAAAAAAAAAAAAAAAAAGGAAAACATGAAAATGTGAAATCTGAAACTTACTTTTTATCAATATAAAAATCAAATATCCCTTGGATCTCCCTCTGTCCTTACCCAGTCCTTGTTATGGATGAAATCCAACGTAATGTGAATTTCAGCTCATCTAGATTTGCATGCCCATCAACAGCAGATGGATTGTGGGAATGTTTTCCTTCATTTTGGTTGCTGGTTCCTGGATATTCAGCTGCCCCTGGCACCAACAGTTGTGCCCCAACAGGAAAAGAGAAATGATTCCCCCCTTTTCAGGTGTCCCCTCCAGATCAGCTCTGTTCTGGTTCTCAGTGAGCCTTCACTCCCTTTTGTGCAGGAATGTTCACCTGTGAGGCCCTAATGAGCAAAGCTAAAGTTCAAAACAAGATTGTTAAAGCCAGGAATTTTTCACTTTGATCCTCTGAAGGGATGACAAGCTCCCTGCATAACTGGGATGGCTTGGGCAATCAACCTCAGCAGGAGCTTATTTTCTACTTCCAGTTCATTTATAATTCATACAATATTTCACTGTTCTTCCACTAAGGATCTATCTTCACTTTTATATATATTTTATATGGACTTTACATGATGGCTTCTCAGATGAGAGCCTTAATGTGAGATCATGCATACATTACCCACGTACAAATAAATTATACATGTGCTATTAACTCTCCTTTTCCTCCCTCCCCTCTCCTGTACAAACTGAGTCACAAAAATGTATATAAAGTGCCTGTTTAGGGTATTCCCACCTTTCTGATGCGTTACTTACTTCTGTTTATTGGACTAGAATGGAGATTAAAATTGGAAAAGGTATTTTCATAGTTTGTCTACTTTGGAAGAGGAATCAAAGAGAATGAACTGATTGCTGCATCAATGGAGGCACAGATTTAGTGTTAGCTTGCAGGAGAGACTGATTGGAAAGAGGAATGATTTGGGTTGCCAGCTTACATTTATGATGGATTATAAACCACAGTGATTTACTCTTTAATGCAGGGGGAAGAGCTGTGGCATTTCTAAGCTTTGATTCAGGGAAGGAATGAAATATTCACAGGGTTCTCAGCACACAAGTGGCCCATGTTATTCCAATAAAAGTCCCCACAGGTTGTAAGTCAGGCACCAGGCAGGGCTTTGTAGCAACCTGACTTTTTAACAGCAGCCACTGGAGGAAGGAGGAGTGGGAATTAAGGATGCTGAAGTGAATCATCTGTTGAATGGCTGGGTAATTAAGGACCCTGTTTCTGAGCACCACGTTCTGGAGGACTCTGGGACATCAGAAGGGCCTTGCTGCAAAAAGTAGAGTGGCAGAAATAGCTTGGAGCTGTGATGAAGCTGTAAGAAAAATAGTGAGAATCTTGGTTTTTTCCTATTGCTCGGGGAGAAAATGAAAGAGGTAACTACCCACAGATTCCAGGTCAGCATTTCCTGCCAGATCAAGCCTCTCTTAGCAATAATTGTGGCCATCATGAAATATGATAAGTGCAGAATGACTCTCTCTCCCTGGTAGATGCATTTCAGGGCGTTAATTAGAATTCCTTAGTGAAGTGCAGCTACACTGCAAAATATTTATCTTCTCAGTGTGTGTGCTGGGGTTTGGATCAAGTACTCTGGGGAAAATAGCATGATTTTTGAGGAAAATAGCATGGTTTTGGTGCCTCACTGTGCTGTGGCTGAACTGAAAGCTGGTGGAACACTTTTCATTCTCCACTCCCACCATCCCTCTTGAGACCTTATTTAAGTTGTGAGAAGAACTTTCATCAAAATTGAGTTCAGTCCTTCTCCAGACTTCATTTCTTGTGAATCCCCCACCAAGCAATTTTAATCACAATCACCAACCTAAGAGTAATTTTAACAGAAGGCACATTTGTAACTGTCAGCGTTGATTCCAGAAACCTTGATCTAGATGTTAAATTTGGGGAAACACAAATACACAATAAATCCCGTGCAAGCAGCTGAAACAATTTATATTCTTCATACTGAATATTTGTAAGTGAACACCCAGCCAATAACTATTCAAATGAATTTATTGGGGCTGAAATAATGTCAGAAACTCAGGAGCTGTTCATGTTCAATTCAGCACAAGGAGAGAGGTGAAATAATATTCAATTGTAGCTTGAAATTTCTATACCAAGGCCTGGTATATTCACCCTTGGCTCGCTCTCATTTTCTCTGTCTCCCTCCATTAGCAGCAGGAGGGTGAATCCTTTCTGGAGAGATTTTCTCAGTGCCACAGTGCTGGATGTGTGTGATAATATGCTGATAAGAGATCAAACTGACTCCTTAGATCCGATTCCTCAGCGTTCCAGCTAATCTGAGTCGTGTGTCTGGGGTAAAAAAAAAATTCATTTTCTCTCTCTCCCCCTCTGGAGAAGGCTTGGATCAGGATGGGAGAGGAAATCCAAACCAGTGAGGGTCCCCCCAGGGATACTTCAGTGGCTGTTTGCCATCTCATTTCCAGCACCAGCTGTGACTCTGAGGAGCAGGAGGGTGTTCTGAGGGAACAGCTTCTGCTCAAAGCTCTCCCCCTGGCCTGCTGCCTGATGGCTCTGGGTTGTGCACAGCCAGGGTGGTGCTGGAGGCCCAAACCAGCCAAGTTCAGGGAGTTACAAACACAGCTTTCACTCCTTTTTGGTTGGGACACCCACACCAGACCACCCTGCTACTCCTGTGCTGTGCCATGGCACTGTGCATCTGCTCCAAATGCTCTGCCTCCAGAGCTTTGGGGAGAGAGCTCACACAGTGGCTATGTAAATGAGGAAAAAAAATTGCATTTCTAAGAAAAATGCTGCAGGTAGAAAATGCATTTCCTCCTTGCTGTGCCATTCAAGTGAGAAAATGATCTCCCAGCACATTCCATTGTCCAGCACAAGGTGCTCTGCAGTCCCCATGCTCCTACATCCTTCTCCTGACCCCATTACCTGGATGGCAGCACTCTAGAAAATCTGCAGCCTTAAGGAAATAGACTGCACTCCCTACAGTGAGCATTCCTTTCCAGCAGGGTTGCTGAACACCTTTTCTTTATTTTTTTTTTTTTTAATTTTTTTTTTTTTTTTGTGCAGCAGCAGCTCCAATCTGTCTATTCACATCTGCTCATGCAATGGCCCTAATTTATGAAGGCCCCTCTCCTTGCCAGCAGTTTGTATTCCCTTAAATTCTCTTTTAAAAAAGAATAGCTCTCAATAAGGACCATGAAATCACCTGGTGTCAAACACAACATGGAATTTAGTGGCTTTGTTCCCAGCTGTGGGGTGAAGTCCACTGCAGGTGAGTGGATTAAACACACCAAGGTACAAGCAAACCTCTCTATTTTCCTAAATTTCTACAACAAGCATGGATAAATCAATCCTTAAATGCTCCATTTCTCCCCCCAAAAATGTAAAGATAGATGTCATTTAGCCCTGAGCTCCTTTTTGGGTGTTCTGCTTCCAGTAATAGTTAGCACAAATTGAAAGGCAGATCGATGGTGGGTCCAGAAAAGCTGTGCTGCTTCCCTTCTGAAGCTGAAAAAAAGAAGTGAAGGGGACCTGGGACAGTCTCCTCCTGGATTTAGTGTCCAACAGCAAGATGTGAACAGCCTTGGCAGGGAGAAGGATTTTTGTAACCCCGAATTTTAGCCCTCAGCCATAACGAGAGCACTGGAGAGCAGGGGCAGAGCAGACAGGGAAGCAGCCTCATTGCAGCAAACAGGAAAGTCTTTAATTAGGAAAAGAGGACATTTATGAGATAAGAAAGTTCCAGAAGGTCTTGTGCAGGGTCTGAAGACAAAGAAAAAGATACAGCCTTTGCTGTTTATGTGAAAAAAAAGGGCGTTTTCTTTGGTTGGAAATTCAATTTTTTGGACTGTGTGGCTCTAAACCATCACACTTCTCACATCCCCCACTCTCAGGCCCAGATAGTGCAGGTGGGGTTTGTCTGCTTGAGCAGTGCCCACCCCCTGAAGGGAACTATATTTGGAACCTTTGAAGGAAAGGTGGGCAGGGGGGAAGTTCCTGGAGGGTTAGACCTGACCTGTGGCTGCCCCTGGCCTCTACTGATCTAAACTTCCCAAGAAAACAAAATGCCGTGGATTTCTTCCACTCTGCTCTTGCTGAGGAATGTTTTACTAAAATCCCCTCTATGCAGACACATCCAGACTGGATCTGAAAAAAAAAAAAAGAAAAAAAAAGAAAAAAAAAAGGTGCTTGACTTTTTTTGGGCCTCTATTCCTTTCCCTTATCTTCCTGTCTTTTATTCCAACCAGATGAAATAACAACTACAGGACATGGCATTTTTATCTCCTCCTTCATCCTGAGGCACCTCTTTTCTTCCCCGAGATAAGGTGAATGGAGTGAGCCTTTGAGCACCCCATTGTAAATCATCCATTTGAATGCAAGAGCTTTCTCTATCAGGGTGTTGGGGAGGAGATAAAAATCACATTTCTGTTTCTGCTCACATTGCCTCTGTTTATATAAAGATTTCATTAGGGCTTTTTGTTGCAGCATCATCCTGGAAACTCATCCGTTCAGCTCCGAATCCACTCGGAGCAGCAAATCTTTTTGGAGTCTTTTGTTTCCAGGCTATAAATCCTTCGTGTGATGGGGATAGGCACGGCCAGCATTCCTTGTGTTTGTTGCATTTCCCTGTCTGGAAGTGTCCTTTGCTTGAATTCCCCCAATTTACCAAGCAGTTCTGTTCAGGTTTTTACCAATTTTTCCCTCTCGAGCAGCAGCTACAGCAGCCACCGATTCTCTCAATAGTGATTTTATATTTAATTCTGGCTCACTGATGAAAAGATTGAATTCTAGGAGGCAGCGATGCACACTAAGATTCCATTTTTCCATGACAACTTTCCTGGAAAAAAAGGTTTGTAAAAATCTGCCATATGGCTGGTTATTGATGCACTTAATGTTTATATGAAGATGGTACAATACTAAATTTAAACAGAATATTGTAAATTACACTGCTGTAACATTACATTTACAGGAATTTAAGGGTTTTACCTTCATAAACTGCACTTGTGATTCCACCAGGATGTGAAATTAGGTTAGTCTGGCAAATCTTTCTTCCAGAGAACCACGGTGACTCATGAGCCCTTCTCATTCTTTATCAGATGAATTCCCTTTCAAATTTTTGATGCTAAGCAAACAATCCCTGGCTGAGCCATTTCGTTTGGTCTTCCTGGCTCAACATTTCCACTCTTACATTTTTTCAAAATTTCTTTTGGTGGTTTGCTTGAATAGTTGAGATATCTCCTAAACCTGTTCTCGTCAAGCTCTTGCAAGACATCCATTCTTTCTGATTTTGGATATTCTGATGGACTCTACTGAACATGCTCTTGGAAAGAATTCTATGATTAGAAGGCACTTGCAAGTTTCTTTCACTACTGCATAAAAATCTCATAAAAATAAGATTTAAATCAAAAGCCAGTCACTTGTTGTTGAATCCTCCTTGCACTTTGTTTTCTTTCTTTTTCCTGACCAATTAAAGCAAAAATATAAGCATTTGCTTTGCTGAAAGAACCCTTCTGTCTCTCAGGCTTTCCTCCTGCTTGTAAAATTCCACAATCTTTGTTTAGAAAGGCTTCTGGGGCATGCTAATTTCAGTAAATTCGGTATACATCTGTAGTCTTTGAGCTGAAGTCAGCTGGGCACTGGGAATTTAAAAGAAAATCCACAAGAACAAAACAGTTTGTGAAGGAAGGGAGAAAAAAAAGTCTCCTTTGCAAAGCAGAGAGTTCTGTTTCTGCTTTTCCCTGGATACATTTAATGAGAGGAAAAGGTCTCTTGCAGTGACACCTAATTGCTTTTGTTCCTGTGTATTCCCCCTGCAAAATATTAGAAGCTGCAGATCTTTTACTGGATTTGAGGACAGTTGTCAATCACGTTTCACTGACAAAAAGACAAAGAAAGGATCACCAGCCCCCCCTTAGGCATCAAAAAAATCTTATATTTGCTGTATTTTCTGGCATGGTACTTTTTCTTATTTCTGTGCTCAGGCTCATTTCATACCTCGTGCTCCCTCCCTCACCTGTAGGACTTGCACCACTGGGCCAAAAACTGTCACACTCTGGACATTTCTGTATTTGCACAGTTCCATTTCTAACAAGGTAAAAAAAAAATCCAGCACAGGACACATTTCCCTTGTAAGCAGAAGGGCAATTTAGATGGCAGAAATCCCAAGCCTGCGTGTGAGGGACGTGTGACCTGGTGGAGAAGATAAAATAGGAACCAGATGTGCCACCAGATGTGGCAGAGAATGGCCCTCCCACCTGAGCAGGTTGGTGAGCTCACAGCTCCCCTGAGAGCAGGGTGCCTCTCCCCTGAATTTGGGCAGGATGTTCCTACTGTGAAAAACCAGGTTCACTTTCCTGGTAAATTTTAAGAAATAGGTTTACTAAAAAAAAAAAAAAAAAAAAAAAAAAAGATGATTAGGAAATGGATGAAGCAAAGGAGTTTACTGCCCAGTGACTTGTCATTGAGCCAAGGGCACCATCTTCACTGTTTGTTTCTTAAGAGTATCAGCCTGGTGCAGATGTATGAACTCGCATGATTCAAACATTCATGATTCAAACATTCCTTTGGGGTCAGATTTTCTTTTGTTCAGTTTCCACTGCCCCCCCCCCCCCCCCAATCATCTTATTTGGTAAATCCAGCTGTGGGTGGCTCCATTCTGTCTACCACAATTCCCATTAATTCTTCTCCCGAGGTTTTGGTGATCTTCATTTGGATGACAACAGAGGCTCAACACCTTCCTGGTCAGCAGACTTCATGCAGGAATGCAGGATGACTCCCCCCTACCCTCTGGCTTGGCCAGTTTAGATGTTACAACAACAAAAAATCCAGTCTTTTAACACTATGTTACAATCATAAAAGAATATGCATTCATTACATTTCCAAACTCTATTAATGTTATGAATGCAGATTTTGGAGTTGGCTTTGCGCAAATATTGAAATGAATGTTATACATATAATGTAAGAAGGTTGTACTGTGTTTTCTTTTATTTGTAGAATTTAAAAATGTAATTGTAATACAAAGTAGAGATGGGAGTTGTTTTCTTTTTAACTCCTCAACTAGATAGAAGACAGAAGGGATGTCTGGAATTCCTGAACTAAAGATTTCTGATAAAGAACAATTAAGCCTTTGAGGGTCTAAATCTCCAGAAGACAGATTTACAACATACATCCAGACTTAATGGAGTCTGACAGACAACCTGTATGCTTAGGGGGGGGGTCTTGAAACCAAAACGAATATTTGAATCATGCATCAGCTCATTTAAATATGTAACACCAAGACTTTTAAATACCAAAGAATTTAGAATGGGCGGGGTGTGTTGCTTTGCACCCTCAGCTGAGAAGCTACCTTCTTTTGTCCCCTTATTGTTTTTTTTAATTCTATTTTATTTTCTTTTTATTAAACTTATAAATGAACATAAAAAGGTGAAACGTCGTTTTTCACAATTAATAAAAGAAAATAGAGTACAATCTTCCCACATGATACACACAGTATCCATCTTAATACTTGCAAAAGCCAGCTACATCATGTGCATTTATAACAATAGCAAAGCCTTCTTTCTACCTCGGGGTACAAGACCATCTCTTCAAGCTTTAGTGCTGGTCTGGGATTGAGAGGAAAGCTGGTTGCTTTCTAATTGCCCTACTTATTTGGGGGTTTGATCTCGTTTTGGTGGAATCCTTCCCAGGCAGCTGCTCCAGAGAGTGAAGTGACAGCGCTTCCCACTGCTCCAGCACGGCTCTGTCACTCAGACAGGCTGCTGAGTGCCAACAGCCTCGCTCCTCCATCACAAACCTCGCTGCTCCCAAGTCCAAGCTGAAGATAATTGTTTGGAGAACTCACTCTGCCTTTCCTTTCCTTTCCTTTCCTTTCCTTTCCTTTCCTTTCCTTTCCTTTCCTTTCCTTTCCTTTCCTTTCCTTTCCTTTCCTTTCCTTTCCTTTCCTTTCCTTTCCTTTCCTTTCCTTTCCTTTCCTTTCCTTTCCTTCCCTTCCCCTTCCCTTCCCTTCCCTTCCCTTCCCTTCCCTTCCCTTCCCTTTCCCTTCCCTTCCCTTCCCTTCCCTTCCCTTCCCTTCCCTTCCCTTCCCTTCCCTTCCCTTCCCTTCCCTTCCCTTCCCTTCCCTTCCCTTCCCTTCCCTTCCCTTCCCTTTCCCGTGCTGTAATTCCAGCCTCCTTCCTCCGGGGAAGAAGAGAAGTTTTATGGAGCTGGGGGAAAAAAAACCAACAAGCCAACGTTCAAACAAATTGCTTGTGATTTAGAAGTGCCAAATGGCACTTCTGGCACCTTGATTGTGCCTTGTTTCATTACCCCTGGGTTGGTGAGAGCAGTTGTGATGCACAGCTTTCACTGCAAGGCAGTGCAGGGAGAGGAGAAGCAGCTGCTATTTGCAGCCATTCCTGTCACAGGGACACTCCTGGGGGTCCCTTTTGGGGAGTTCTTTTTGGTGAGCTGGGCTCTGAGAGAGCTTTGGAATGCTTTGGAAGTCACCTGAACGCTGCCTATTTTCTTGTGGGAATGAAGCCGCTGAAGTTTGGCAGGAATGGATCCCTGTGTTCCTAAGGATGCCACAGAATTTCACAGAATGACCAGGTTGGAAGAGACCTTCAAGATCATCGAGTCCAACCCAGCCCCAACACCTCAACTAAACCACAGCACCCAGTGCCACATCCAGTCCTTATTTAAACACAGCCAGGGATGGTGACTCCACCACCTCCCCAGGCAGACAATTCCAGCACTTTATCACTCTTTCCATAAAAAAACGTTTCCCTAATATCCAACCTATACTTCCCTTGGCAGAGCCTAAGGGTGAGCTGCAGCTCAGGAGAGGGCTGCAGGCACATCAGAGCCTGCAGGGACACTGCCACAGCACCATCATCCTGTGAGCCTTTGCTGCTCTTCCTGGAGGCACAGCTTCACC
This sequence comes from Phylloscopus collybita, assembly GCA_027886175.1. Lineage (NCBI taxonomy): Eukaryota > Metazoa > Chordata > Aves > Passeriformes > Phylloscopidae > Phylloscopus > Phylloscopus collybita. The sequence goes on from JAJNNQ010000100.1 coordinate 3,857,047, forward strand.
TGTGCAGGCTCACAGCTCCTCTCTAATCTGTAATTCCATTCTGCAAATAATCACTTGTGGGTTTGTTATCTCCTTTTCTGTTGGAGCTGGGATTAAATGCTCGAGAGGCGCAGTTTTCATGTTCAGACTCAGATGTTTATTAATTCTTATCTCTGTTACAGTCTCACAAGCTGGGAGTTCTAGCTAGCAAAGTGAAAAATGGCTCTAACTCTTTCCAAGGCCTTTTAAGCACAAACTGTCCAATTAAGAAATGATACCTGGATTATTTTTACTTTTAACCCAATAACCAACCATCTGTGGCACACAATACAGACTTTTCTATCCAATTACAAAACACCACCCAGACCATGAAGGTGAAAAAGAAGGACTCAGCCTCTGCCCTAAAACCTCCATCTTGCTTAATAGATATATTACTATGTTTTAAAACCTTAAACTCTAAGTTTTGCACCCTGTGTTGTTATACACTTCTATTCAAACCACACACTCACAATCCAGTGCTGTCACTCAATTTTGGGAGCCTTCTCCATGGCCCCAGGTCAGATGCAGTGTTTGCTGGGGGGTCAGTGCCTGTCAGCACAGAAAGCCTGAAATTCTCAGTGACCAATGTACGTTAAAAAAAAAAAAAAAAAAGAAAAAAAAAGAAGAAAAAACGTAATTGTCAAAGAAATCCCACCAGCAACCAAAGGAAACAATCATAAAAAAGTTCTGTGAGAGAACTGCACTTCTCTCCAGTTTTTGTACTTGTGAGGAGAGGGGCACAGCCATTGCAAGGACAAATTCACCCCCTGAGGTGACCTCTGGGCAGTCTCTGACATGTCAGGGCTGAGAGGTTTGGGTTTTGGGGTCAGAGCCCTTGGTGGGCACAGCCCCCCTGAGCCCAACAGGAACTGAGCCAGGCAAGAGCTCAGGGGGAGCCTCGTGGTGCCCAGGAGCCTGTGGCAAATCTGCTGCTTTATTGGCCCAGGAGTTCTGAAAATAGGCCATTCGGCTGGAAGGGTGTGCTTGGGGCCAAAAAAAAAAAAAAAAAAAAATTAAATAATCTTGAAATGCAGTCAGTGAGGAGCTTTGCCCACCTGATGGAGAGTGTGTTGGGTGTGGACTCAAAGTGGTTCTTTACACCAGCCTGGCCCTGCCCCAGCCCACCCTGCTGTGCAGGCAGGTGGGTGAGGGTTTTCTGTGGCACTGGGGCAAGGGTTCCACTCCTGGCTGTCCTAACTCAGCTCAGCTTAACCCGACTAAAACCCAGCTCAGGAGGAGGAGAGCAGCACTCTCTGCTTGCCCAGCCCTGGTGGTGTGTAATGAACTCCTGCTCTCCTCCAGCACTCGCTCCTCAGCCCCCTCCCTTCCCCAAACATTCCTTTTATTTGCAAAATTGAGTTGAAATGTCAGTGCTTCACGCTGACACGCTCCAGTCTCTGATGATTCATTTTCCCCTCCGCTTCTCTGTATTTCTTTTCATTTGCTCTGTATAAGGGAAAGGTAATAACTAAATCAGATTTCCAGGGTTAACCTCTTGCGTGTAGCTTATAATTTGAAGGACCTTATGTAGTGCTAAATGGGGAATAACCCTTTGGGCAGTTTGAAAAGGTTCTCTCACAGAACTTTTTTATGATTGTTTCCTTTGGTTGCTGGTGGGATTTCTTTGACAATTACATTTTTTCTTCTTTTTTTTTTTTAACATATATTGGCAAGAGATACTGATTTTTTGTGCTGAATCCTTTCAAGTTTCCTGTTAATGAAATACATCCCTCTTTTTTTTAAAGGGAGTCCCAAAACTATCAGAAAAATGACAAACAAAAATAAAGTTGTCTTTTGGGGGTTGATTTTTTTTTTTTTTGTTCTTAACTGCCTTTCAGCATCTCCACAGCTGTGCAGCCTCTTTCCTATAATGGCCTTGAAGCCATTCAATGGAAGGTGTTCCAAGAGGCAAATTATAAAGAAGCTGCAATTTGCAAGGCTACACCTGACACAGAGTACTAATTCACAACTTGGGGCCTCAGCAAAATGAGATGAAAACCAGTCCTTATGAGCTTCTTTGTACTTTTAAAGTTATGCCTCAGTTCTAGAATTTATTTTCCAATAGCATCTTATGCAGATCTTGGGGTGTGTTGCCAGGATCCTTTGTTTGCTATTAGAAATTACCCAGGGTTCATTTTCCCCACAGTTCAGCTGTGTGGAGCAGTTGTAGGAGGCATTGATCCTCTGTGATTTACAGAAGAGATGTTTGGGGGGCTTTTCAGCCAAAAATCTCCCATCGTTAATCAATAGGTAATATGGCAAGGACAAAACATTCTCATATTGCTCCAGCTCCTTTAGAAGTCTTCAGTGGCTCTGCCCCTGCATTTCATTAAATCATTAAAACCCTGTAAATTTTAGGCATAATGGGGAGAAGAGACTCTTATTCTCATTGGCTCTGGGCCTGTCACATACAAATGATTTATTTGGGCTTGCACAGTTCCATTTCTAACAGGGCAGAAAACACCCACCACACGAAGCATTTCCCTTTTAAGCAGAAGGACAACTTAGATTACAGAAATCCCCAAGCTTGTATTATGGAGATGTGACCTGGTGAAGAAGATAAAATAGCAACCCAGCTCTTCCTGGAATATGAGATGGATCTGGGAGAACGTGTTTAAAGCTGCTCAAAGATCTTGCCAGCATTCACTCCCTCACAATACTCCGTCTCCTCCTCTCTGAAGGGCAAGGGACCTATTTTTGGGAGCTGCTTAGCACTTGCAACCTCCTTCTGTATTCCCTGGGTTTGAAGCTGAAAAGTGAAATTCACCTGTGCACGGAAAGCAGCACTTCTTTTATCCTATTTAATGGCCTCCTGGATAGGAGTTAAAAAAAAAAAAAAAAAAAAAAAAAAAAAAAAAAAAAAAAAAAGGCACAAAAAATGTGTCAGATTAACTTTTCAGTAATGTGTATTAGAAATACCACAAGGAAATCTGCTTACTCTTAAGGCAGAAAGGTACAATGTCAAAATCTTTTCAAATTTTTTGATGAGATTTCCAGCCAAGCTCAGGATCCCCAAGATTTCTGCCTAATTTATCCACGGCCTAAAGTTTTAGAAAGGGTAATGATGAAGATTTCATTAATGTGATACCACAGACTCCCACATCACCTAGCAGGGATGGAAGACAAGGTTCAGGCCTGAATAACCCATGATACAGAGATGGCCCCTCAAGTCCTGTCTTTCCATAAAATTCATCCTTAACTGGGCTGTGTGATGTTGTTTTACCCATCAACCAAATAAACTGACACATAGCCAGCTGGTCAAAATTGAAAAAATTATTATTATTAATCTCCTTTTGTGATGGCTGAGCCCTGCAATCCTCATTCTCCTCAGCAGCCTTCATCCTTGGACCCAGGAGCAGCCAGGAATTCTGCTATCCTGGCAGAAAAATGCTGGAGAATCTGACTTGTGGCTGCTAAAAACGGGCACATTCAGTATTATTTCCTGCACAAGCAGAACACAAGGATGTGCCATCTTTGCCTGCCTCTTGAATGCCTTAAAATTTCATTCAGACAATTTCAAAAAAGGTGCCAAAATGTAATCAAGAGCTGCCAAGCCACAGTAAATTATTCAGGTTCTCGATTAGAAGGGGGATGTGAAGAAATGAGATTTGTTAATGTTCCTAGTTTGTGTTGTCTTGCTGTGGCAATTATACTTTCAAATGGGACGTGCCTGGATCTGCAGGGATTATGTGCATAACTGATTGATTGGAGAAGCTGTGGATGAGCTGCCTGTGCTAATTTGGGACAGGGAGAAGGCTCTGGAGCAGCCCTGGCCTGGGGTGCCCCTGCTTTGTGTTTGGGGCTGAGGGTAGAGCTCCATGCCCTCTGTGACAGGTTTGAATATACTTTTATCAGCTTATCCCAAGGAGCTTCTCTTCTCTTCTCTTCTCTTCTCTTCCTCTTCTCTTCTCTTCTCTTCTCTTCTCTTCTCTTCTCTTCTCTTCTCTTCTCTTCTCTTCTCTTCCTCTTCTCTTCTCTTCTCTTCTCTTCTCTTCTCTCCTCTCCTCTCCTCTCCTCTCCTCTCCTCTCCTCTCCTCTCCTCTCCTCTCCTCTCCTCTCCTCTCCTCTCCTCTCCTCTCCTCTCCTCTCTCCTCTCCTCTCCTCTCCTCTGTCCAAGGATCTATTGCAAGGAGCAGCCACCTGTGCTTCTGTCCAAACACACAGGTACAGAGTTCTTTGGATGCTGGGGGGAGCTAAACCAGCCCCTCCACAGTGATTTACCAATTTCACACCACTCTTACAGCTCAGGCTGTCTCCTTTCTGCTGTCCCATTACTGTCCCTCAGAATGCTCCTCCAAGCAGGGGTCTCCTGTGCCTTGCACAGAGAAAAAGGCACAAAAAATGTGTCAGATTAACACTTGATTATTTGTGCAGCTCCTTCCCAAGTGGGAGCAGTTCTGAGGTGTTGCCACAGTTCCACTCACAGTCCCACACACAAAAAAAGGGAGTTTAGCCCATCATCTCTTTCCTTAGAGAGAAATCACAACCTGGCTCTTACTCCTCCTTGATGCATTTATTTCCTTTGCTGGCAGGGGAGGAGCAGAATTAGGATTTAATGAATACAAATGGATTTATGTATTGAGGCTGCTGGACACAGACAGACTCCTCGTTTCCACCTGGCTTTTCCAGCTGCAGAGGGGGCTGCAGATGCCTGCCCTGGTTGGTGTCAGCACTTGGAGCATCCATCCCGGGGGCAGCAGCCTCTGAGGGGATGACACCACACTTTCAGCTGCCTTGGTTCTGCTGGAGAATGTGGCTTGTCCCTGAGCACTGCTGTTAATGCCTGTTTGAGGGGATTTAGCATCTCGTTTTACACTGGAGTTTTTATTTTTCTTTTTTTATTATTTTTCTTTTTTTTTCTTTTTTTTTTTTTTTCCCTTTTTTCCCCCCATTCTCTCAAACTGTCAGGGATCCTCTTAATAGAAGTGGGAAATTAATTTCCGCTTCAGAAGTTGCTTTGAAATGGAAAATAAACTGCAGTTTGATTTTTGGTATAACATCTTTCCCACATACTGAACTCATATCTCTCTGGTAATTTTGCCATTATAAAAACAATGGAGAGTACAGTTTATCCACCCCCCTCTCCCTCCCCCCCAAACCTATTTAAAACTTAGAAAAATAGCCTAAAGGGGTTTGTTCTTCACACCCAGCATTTAGAATCATTATCATCAAATCTTCTACAGGCTGGACATTATCTTGTCTTAGCATCACTTCCCAAGATATAAAGCACTGGGGGGTTAAGGAATGACTTGCCAGAGCTCATGGACAGAGTAGTTAAATGACTCAGTTATATCCTTCATAAAAAGAGATTTTCCTGCATTACTCCCAGCACACTGAGACACGAAATCTCTCGCTGTCTACATCTTTAAGGTGTCCTTGAGAAATCTCCCTGTGACAAGAGTGATTTGTTCTAAGAGCTTCAAAAATTCACTTCCAGGAAAAAAAAAAAAAAAAAAAGAAAAGAAAAAAAAAAAAAAAAAAAAAAAAAAAAAAAAAAAAAAAAAAAGGGCAGAAGCAAGGAAGGCATCCCTGGCATGGAGACAGCAGAGACAGCAAATGGGGCTGGTGCTTGCAGAGGTTGCTCTGTTTTCAAGGGGGTAAAGCAGAGGAGCCAGGGATGGAGAGTTTCCCCTTCAGATTTCACTCCTTCTTCCTCATTCCTGAGTACTTCAAAGCCAAGGCTCAGTTTCTCTGCCTCGGAGGAGCAACAGGACTTGAATATTTTAAGGGTGAACTCGTAAATGGGCCCTTCTCGAGGCTCCTTAGGAGCACTTGGTGGTGTGCACAGAAGAATCATTATTGGTGCTCCTCAAGCTGCAGCTGGCTCTGAGTGATTCAAAAGACCCAGGAACACTGTGGTGGTTCCTGGCACTTCTTCCTGGGAACACAGGCAAGAACTTTCAATGTTTGTGAGCAGGGGAGACAGAAGTGATGGGGAAAGGAAAAGGGACAGATCAAATCCAAGAGCCCACGTTCTGTAGCATCCCTGTGGTTGTGACAGCAGCAGAGAAGGATGTTCTGAAATCAGGGCTGGCTTTAGCCACAAGGCTGTTCTGTAGGATTCACACCCAAAATGAGACAAATCCAAGGGCAAATCTGAATCCTGGGGGGAATCCTGCTGTGGCTGTCACTGTGCAGTGGGTGGCCCTCAGTCAAAGCAGGCACTTCCAGGCAATGCCTTGGAAAGGAATATTGTAGTGCCTGGAAAAGGAGAGGAGCATGAGAGTAAAGCAATGACATTTTTGCCTTCAGCTTTAAAAGAAAGAGGACTAGTAGAAAACCTTAACCTCAGAAAAAAAAAAAAAAAGTGGAATAAGGGAATCTAATTAAAGAGCTCAAACCTTGTAATGGTAGAGCTAATGTCAGCATTATTCATACCTCGACGTGGAGAATTTGACAAAAGAGCACAAACGGAATTTAAATTGAAATAAAGACACAGGGGGGCATCTTCTCTGTCTGAAAGTGATAAATGTTTGGAGTGAACTACCTGTCAGGGTTTAGGAGGTGATGGCACAGAGGGCATTTTCAGGAAGCACCTCAGTTTTGCCTGTGGAAACAAGACATTAATATGGATGAGCTCAGGGTGAACCAAGGGGCTGATGCTCAGGTATCCTGGTTTAGGGCAAATTTTGGGACGAAACCTCTGAATGAGGCCACTTTGTCTGTTAAATAAATAGGGTTTTTTCCACTTTTTTCCAAGGAAATTCTTTCCCAGACCACTTGGGGGAGGGGCCATTTGGGTTTGCTTTTCGGAGGGACCCCATTTGGAGGTTTCCTCCCAAATTTGCCTTCAGTCAGGACAAGAACTCAATACCCATCACGAACAGAACAGAAAGCTGGGGATACAAGCATCAGGAAGTCACCCCAGGGCATCAGGGGTGCCTGGTCCCTCCTGGGCAGCAGAGGGATGATGGAACATCATCCATGGGCAAGCCCTGCAGCAGAGAGAATTTCCCTGGATTCCAGTCTGAGATCTTTGCCGTGGTCTTTGTGAAAATTCTTTTCCCCCGGGACTGGGCTGTTTTGCTGTCTGGAAATACACTGGAAAATACACCCCAAGAAATATTTGGCAGCCAAGGCAAAAAAAAAAAATCACTTATTTAATTTGTTTCTGTTGCCACAGAGCTAAGAGAGGTCATTCGTTATTTGCTCATAAAATGAAGAAGGAAAGAGCAGGAGAATGGTTTGGAGTCAGCTTTACCAAAAGATAATTTAAAGATGGGTTTTTACCTTTTGCTGGCCCTTATTAACACCTTTGCTCACACGTTAGAGTTCATCACTGATCCCAGGTGAAGTGCTGCCCATACTGGCATTTGGGCTCTCTCCTGAATTCCCTCTTCCG